>JAULCE010329839.1:0-10451 GCA_032359355.1 Macoma nasuta | reverse complement strand
CGGCAAGCTCGGATTTTGCTCTAGTAAGGGCACTTTCTATCTTCTCCTCTTTAGTTGAGTGATCTTGTATTTTATTTTGTAGGACCTTGATCTCATCATTTCTGTTCTCAAGTACCTTTAAAAGCTTTTCATTTTCATTCTTCAAAATCTTGCTGTTAGAGAGTAGATCTCTGAGAGTATTTTGCAGTACTTTATTTTCATTTATCTGAAGCATTAACTTAGATTCTGTGTCTGTTAATTTGGCATTGGTAATATCCTGCTGTTTTGTTGTTTGGTGGTTATCATTACTTTTTAGGTCATGTGAAGCCTCTGCCCTGAACAGCTCTTTAACCAAAGTTTGATCGTTATCATTTGATGCGCTTGCCGAACAAAACGGTTCTTTAACAAACGTTAGATCAGTGTCATTTTCCGAACTAACCGATGAACTAGATCTACCATTTCGTGAGGATTTACTCCTTTTAGGAGTGCTGGGGACTGATGCACATTGATTCGTACTAGTATATTGCGAGGATTTACTCCTTGACTGCCTCAAACCATGTATCATACTGCTGAGGTAAGCGAGCGGACTCGTTTTACTCGAGTTGACAGGAGTAGAAGGTACATCGGAATCATTAGTGTCTGAAATTTCCATGTTGGTTTTTAAAAGCCCATTAGTTACTGAATTAAACACACGGGACTTCCAAAGCCGACAGCCACCTCCTTGAATAAAGAGAGTTTTATTGGTGTACAACGAAAGTGCAACATTTTTCGCATTATAAGTGAAATGTGCTTCGATGCCATTTTCATTTTTGTTATTCGTGAAAACATACAGATCTTTTAATGTAGTTTCAATTAGTTTAAAGGTGGACAACGACTTAATGTTAATTGTAATTGCGTCAGTTTTATCAGAGTAAATGGTCGTATACAAAACACCTTCAAACTCATTATTTTCACTGTCACACCCATGATTCATTGGTTGACTTGAATGACCGTGTCGCGATTATTTGTGCAGATCTGCTGCTGTGCTAGTTGAGTACAGTGGTATTCACTCATGCGTGACCATTTTTATGACGTCACCCTGCTCCCACATACGTCATATTCGCCAAAATTCAATGTCATTCTTTATAAGTGTACAATGTCAGAAATACTGCTATAATCAAACCATAATATCACGAGTCATTGCAGTATCATACCTTACAGATGGTCCGACACAACTCTGCTCTGAATTTAGATTACTGTAAGCTGTTTAGAATTTTCCGAAATCCGCACGAGGTCGCGAAAACACAAGACTTCTGGTAAAACACACTAAGTCACGTATTTCTCAATAAAGTATTGAGAAATAGGTCTGTACAATAATCGCTCGATACTTCAACGTTGTTTTCTATTAGCTGTTAGTATTCAATCGTCCCTCTAGCAGAAATAAAATTATACACTTGGCAGATCTTAAGAAAGTTGTCAACACAGTTCAATCACCGGAAGTGAAATAATGCGCATGTGCAGAATTGCTTCCGGCAGTGAAATGGTTAAACGGTTGAAGTAACTGTTACTTAGAATACACTTGGTATACTTGTAATAAAAAGACGCACGGAACAAATTTTAATTGGCAATTTTTTTTCATTTAGCTATTTCTTTTCGAACGATGATTTGAAGACACAGTATTTAATATATGAGTGAAGTTGTCTGACTCAGTGTTGTAAATGTATATGTAAAAGCAGTCCATAGTTTCGTAAAGTACCAGTTGATACAAGCAATTAACTTATTTATTGACATATCCCTCCATTTAGGAATGATCGTACAGGATCCGTTCCACAACAGTTGATTCGCCCTTACCGTGCTGCTCAAATCGTCGCTAAATTGCTGTACCCTTCAATAGTTAAACATTGTCCGAACAATTTGGTGAAACTGTAGTCTTCGTGTCAAACTGATTGGATCCTGATCAGACGCCGAGTTTCTGATACAAAGTGTTTGAAAATGTTAATAAGGTTTCGATTAGCAGCAAGTTAAAGGTTAGAGGAGAGCTGACGAGAATGTCAACATGTGCGTGTGACTGTATGAACTGCAAAACCGACCGAATGTCGACTAAGCCTTCCGGTGTGTAAGTTTTAAGGTTTACAATGGTTTTCCGGTTTTAAAACATCAATAACGTATCAAGTTTGAACCCACACCACTGGTAGCTAATAATAGTTATTCCATAAGAATTTGATGAAATATCATTTCTTTTAATTGACAGCAGGATTACGTTTTATAGTACGGCCATTGACGATAGAAATGTACTGTAGAAACCTTTACTCTACCAAGAGGTACAACTCGGTTGCTTGAAACCGAGGTCCCGTGTATCAGTGCTTTATACTGGGCATGTAAGAGAACCAGAGGGCTCCTTCGAAAAAGAGTAGGGCATTGCCCGGGTTCCTCTGTATCCGCTTCCCTCTCTCTGGGACGTCCAATTAGCCCAAAAGTTGGCAGAAACGGACGTAAACGACAAAACCAAACCAAACCAAACAACTCGGTTGATACTGTGTGATCTGAATTTCGCTAAGATAATAACACTACATAAATTTACGTTTTTTAAATTTTAAATTTTAACCACGCTTTGACCTCATCATGCCTGGCATTCCTTTAATACGATTATTCTCCTGCTATGAACCTGTAATTAGGTAATTTTCGAAGTATATATCATGTCAGCGAAAGGCACAACATATAACAAATTATCGTTATCTATAACTGTTTATCCACGACGACCTTGGAACTACTAAAACTATAATTTGACACTTTGATTTTAATTCAAAGTTAGCCTTAATCTAAATAACTGAGTAACAAAAAACACGTCAGGAGATGAAAATCACAAGCTACGTGTATATGAGATTCCTTTCTTATCTTTGTAGTATGTATACTTTGGAAACTATAATAAAACTATGTTTAGATTATGTAACTTTTACGCTACAATTATTCGAGTACGATACAGTAACTGAAAGAAACCAAGAAAGTTATCTATCATTTGTGCCGTTCATAAATGAAGTAAGAGACATGTTTGAAAGGGCACTTACGTCGTTTTGGAACAATACCGACGATACATTCGCATATCCCTCTACATGTTTGTTTTATTTGTTATGATATTTAAACCAAGTCGCCAAATTATAATCAATCGTTCGTACATGACCATGGTTGGTGTTTAACCCTTTTTACTGCCAGGCAGGCTGTGCACATGCTCAATATTTGTTCTACTTCCGCTTTAGACATAACACCCCTCAACGTTTGGTAAAACCATTGGCCGAGTGTCAAACAGCTTGGATCCAAAAGTTACTCGGCGTCTCATTAGGAACCAGGCTGTTTGCATATGTGACTACAACTTGGGTAGGTTACAGGTTAAATTGCATCTAAGACAGGAGACATCTGTGTTCAAATATGCCGATATTAACAATCTTAATCTAACCTGGCATATCCTCTCTCCCCGTTCAAGTATAGACAGGCTAGTTACTATTGTGTGGAAATCAATTTCTACACTGCCATAATTCTTACCGGCAGGATCTCTATTAATGTAATAAGACAATTGTAGCGACGCGCTTTTCTAGGAAAGATTCCCCGAGTTGATTAGAATTACAGCGTCTTTAATTTATATAAATGCCGCTATACGCCCGGAAACTAATTTCTATTGTAAGAGGGTTTAGTTAATTTAATTTTATCTATAGATCTTTTGGTTCCGTGTTCGATATATTTACAGTTTTCGGTTCATACGCGATATCAAATGTACATACAATTCGTAGAGGCGATATGCTAAATTTTGCTTATTACAGACTTTCATTTAAATCGGGAACAACTTCGACAACTTTAAATTTAAGTAAGTTTTGATAAAAATGTTCAACGTAAGTAAAAGTAATGCATACATTGCATGTACATAACATATCATTTAATATATTTCGGTCATAATTAAACCTCCTGGCTGACAACAAATGATATGTTTATGACGATCGAAACGCCTGCTATTCTGTTGAAGAAAGGTTTTTATTAACTAGTGACTGTTTTGTTAAGACGAGGGTCATTATATGACGAAAACCTAGCATCGCTTAAACATTTTGCATATTGATAGATTTTGGTTTTATTAGTTATGAGGTATGTGCTTCATTGTGATTTCAGTTAACGATAGGCAGCCAACTTTTAATGTGTTTGGTCACATCATGTAATTCTTTACTGACACATATTATAAGGCCGCATCCTTTGTAGATTAACTAGTTCTTTTATCTCAAATTCAAATCACAAATTGGCTCCTAAGTATTGTTGTGTGTGTTCTCGATCATTTGGGTAAACATTTCCCATAGGTCATAGCATAACGATCTGATAGAAAGAGAACATGCCATATTTCGTTAAATGTTGTGGAGGGTACTTGCGCACTGCATCTTACATCTCAAGTACCATATATATAAACTACGCATGAGAACACATACAACTTCTCTGTTATTTGATGACACTAAAATGCCATTAATTCTAGTTGCGTAAAATATAAAAACAGTTGTCGGATTTGTTAAGTTTACCCATTCACTGCTTACCCCGAACTATTGTATCATACGCAAACAGCTTATATTCGGATGAGACGCCGAGTTACTCGGCGTCTGATTCGGATCCAAGTTGTTTGATACTCGGCAATTCTTTTTTTGCTAAAAAAAAATTAATCTGTGAAGCGAACGAATATTGCGCATGCGCAGAATTGCTTCCGGCTGTGAAAAGGTTAAAGGTTGTAAATAGACAACGGAGAAAAATGAATAAATATGGCTGTTCCAACGATATTTTAGGGAGCTAGATTTGGTTGCATAACATCAAGTTTCTGATCAAACACCGCATTTCTAAGGCTTTTTGCATTATTTGCAATGTCACCTTATTGCAACGTTTGCACTGGAAGTTTTCAAATCCATAAATATAAGTGTCCTTGATGTCCCTGATAGAATTATCTAAGTGATTTGTTTTGCCTTACCCTTTCGCAACCAAATTTAAAATTGTCGGTTGTAACCGGATTTTTATCAAATATTTGAACGACAAACAGAAATAACAGAAATAATTACATAACATTATTTCTTTCGTGTGTCAAAGCTCAATTTTGGGTTGAAACAATCGAAAGAAAAGTAACTGGTAAACTAACATTATAACTGACTTTATATACCGTTGTGATTAGTTATTTGGCTTTTTACAGCGAAACGGTACACCTTCATTAACCTAACACTAAACGGATAACAAAAGGTTTAACTACGGTCAAATCAATGGCAAACTTGAGAACGTATCGAGGACATATCGATAGTATTGAGGTAAGTTAACAGATAATTCATTTATAAGACTAATTGCTCGACTAAACCCATCGTTGTGACCATTCATTAGAATCGTTTCGAAAAGAGTTGGTCGGAATAATTTTGAGCTATATGCTTGCTTATATGGAGCCTTGACGTATTATTGAAACTATATTGTGCTTCTTAAGTGCGAGTAATGTCCTGATAATTGTTAAAATTATTCAACATTTAATAGAAACCTTGTATACACAAAGCAAATGATTATACTGAGAACATCAAATATACATTTTGTTATTTACTAGTTGTGTAAAGACAATACAAATGATACCTTAGCATATCACCTTTATTCTTTACTGTCACTTTTAGTATGAACATATGTTTGAATAAACTGACAGTTAGAATTTTGTTAAAACAGAAACTATTTATCCTCTCAGTTCTAGATAATTGTTGCTACACTGTTTGGACAAATTGTAAGGCACGCGGTATGGTAAATTGTAACTAGTAATGCTAACTGAATAGTACCTTCCTGTAGCGCTGCCTGCTTGATTTACAACAGCAATGATCGATTCATGATATAAACAATATGGGAACACCTATTTAAATCCTAGCTGCCTTTTCAGCTACACGTGAATATAAAATTATAATGATAGTTATACGAACAATGACAATAATTATAATGAAATAAATAAAGCGATATTTAACCCCATAACCCTATGACCCATAGATACACCCTCTGTACTAGATGATAGTTGAAAAAATGTGGGAAATGCAGCATTTGCTCGTGACGAGTAAATGCTTTATTTTCTCCAATATTATCAAAACAATTCAAATATGAAAATATCATTGTGTGTTGATATTCATATTTTTCTATCAGATTATTTCCTTGTGGTAAGTCTGTATGGGGTAACGTTTTCAACCGTCAATGCAATTGCTCCTGAAAACAATATAGGAGATGGGCCATATCACTTGTTTGTACCATAGAAAGGAATGAGCCTCTTGGGACAGACGCGCCATATTGGTTTTTTCACGTTTATCCCTCCAATAATTGCTCGGCTGTAGCGATAAAATGTTATTTTCATCAGTTCCATTTAAACAGAAGTCCTAGGCTGATTAGACTAATTTGTTGGAAACTGAATCCAATCCAGAACGCGGCTTGGGCTCTGTTGCTTAAATAACCCTTTCACGAGACTCAAATCATCACTGCAATCACTAAGTCCCAAACCACACGCCATTTAGAAAGGGTCTTCACTTTTTTTGCAACGAAATTTAGTCCGAAAATTAGGGATTTGGAAAAGCCAAAGTTTATTTAATTATTTCTGTTATTAATATCGTTTGAACTGTTAATCCAAAACCAGTAAAAATCGACAATTTTAAATTTAGCACCAACTGGGTGAAGCTATTTCAATGTTAAGTTTTTGTACTCCTACATGTTCATGTTACGGGATATACTATGGCATAAAGGTATAGCGAGTGGACTATTAGACATCAACTTGATTGATAGATTAAATTGAAGTTCGTGATGTATATTTTGCAAAGTGCGATACTTTTAATGAAACATAAAGAAAAAAGAGTAAAGAGGGAAACACGGATTATTTTCTGGAAAACGGCCCGTATATTTGGTTTTACTCTGAAAACACGGATGATTTTTATCCAATAGAGTGTGCACATGACTACAATTTAGTTTTACATGATATAAAACTCACACGTTATAAAAGGAGTGGAAGATTAAAAAATATGTTTCGTTTGGAAATAGATAAACCACACGTTGAACGTTAGTCTTACACCAATTACACGAATTCAGATATACCATATATACACACACCAGCCAACTGTTTTACAGGAAGCGTCAAATAGATTTGTTGAAAAATGGCACATACAAGGTTTAAGAAAAAAACGACTATTTCTTTTAAAATGACGCATATCCGTTTTGTCAAAAAGGTAGTTACAATATTTTTGTCAAGTAGCGACGATATTTTCCAAAACCACCTATGTGCCGTTTTTGAAAAATGGCACATTCGATGTTTAAGGAGTAAACCAATGATACGGACTTACGTCCTTTTAGAACGACGACGACAATATGCATACCTATATAATGTTTAAGGCATATTCCCAATTGAGCCACTGATAAGGGTATACACATTCTTGTGTAATATAGAACAGCATAAGAATTTAATTATTCTAATGATGATAGATCCTGATCAGCTGCAACGATAGGCCTTGGTCACATCCGACTCACGTACACGTAACGAGGGATCCACGTAGAGATTGTGGTGTTGTATGTGGCCCTATGTGGGTGGCGTGCGTAATTTCTCAAGCTACCAGACCCCCTCTCAGACTTCATTTCCTACGTAGAGAAAAACTGAAGTTGCACAATATTTTCTCTGCGATGATGTGGCTTGTACGTGGGTTGTCGTGGATGGGAAGTGAGTAATACGCGGATGTGACTTGCGAATTTGTTTCGTTATTTGCAGGGTATATTAGCTAGAGAATAAAATATGTGCATCTTGCCCGAGTAGCACCTGCGCGCTACCAACGTAGCACCCACGTACTACCCCCGTACTGCCCACGGAAACACCTCGAAACATGCATTTCCTACGTGAACCGGACGCATGTGATGTGCCACTCCCATGCACAATTGGCTCACGTAAAAAAAAAGTAAAATGTAATGCCGTACGCGTGCGGTGCGCCTACGTGGGTCGAATGTGACCGTAGCTTAAGGGACACTGCACTTGACTATACTGTTTATGACCCAAACTCTGTTTTTTTCAGAAAGTGTCACATAAGATACTATCACAAACGTTCAAGTTAACATCAGCCCTTTGGACTTGATTTTAATACGGTTTTAACCCCTTCACTGCTTACACCGAACCATAGTATCATGTGAAAACAGCATAGATCCGGACGAGACGCCGAGTAGTTCGGCGTCTCATCCGGATCAAAGCTGCTTGACACTCGGCCAAAATTTTTGCCAAAAAATAAGTTAATCTGGGAAGTTTGAAAATAAAGCAGATGAAACATTGCGCATGCGCAGGTTTGCTTCCGGCATAGGAGGGGTTTGGAACTGATCTCGAAAACATGCTACTGCCACATAGAAATATCTGACCACGTCATTCTTCTTAGCAAACTCAGACAGATGCGATGGTAACGTTTATGTCGCAGATATCCAGCTCGAAGGTCAATAACAAGACGACTCAATCAACGGTATAGCAAGCAAACGTTAGACAAATTGTATTCCCTGATTTCATTAAACTGTCGCTATGCAAATTAAGATAGGTGTTCGATCTTAATTTGTAATGCGGAACTTAATTAAAACCTGGCCAACAAAATAAAACAGACCGTCTTAATTTGCTTGGTGATAGTTAAAAAAATAGGGAAGGGGAATATACAATTAAAATGTTACCAAGTGTTTACTGAAGCAATATTCATGGCAACTTAAAATGAAACATAATACGTTATGTCTGTAAAAAGAACGTTGAAACGGTTCATTCTAATTTCCCTAAAGTGGTAGTTGTCCTTTAATGAAAACAATTTTGAAATGTTCATGATTCCGTGATCGGTGACAACAATGACTGCAGCTGTGAATCCGTCTTTTAAAGGTTTGCAACAGTAAGTGGTACAAATGAAATACAGGAAATGTGAGCAGGAAATTACAAGCGTTCTGTGTGCATTTCAACATAGTGACGGTGCAAACTGTCTAATCTCAAGAGCGATGTCTGCTGACACATTTGACAGTTACTTGTGTCAGCAGTATATAGAAATATTGCAATTTGACTTGATAAAAGCCTCATTGCATTGCTTTCAATAAGACTCCCATGTTGTAATTTTGATCAATGTTGATGCTTTTTACTAGTAGCCAAACGTAAGTTGCATTGCCATTGCATTAAAACCTAACTGACGTTGAAATTTATTTGCAGTGGCAATGAAATTGAATAAGAAATACTAAGTTGAAAACTTGAGATTGAACAAGATCTCAGCTTAAGATGCTTACTGCAAGCCGGACCTGATGATACGTTATGATGAAGACACGGTGCCTTGTTTTGTCATCAACCACTGCTACACACTTAGCATGAACGCCTATCAGGATAGCCAGAAAGTATTTTCTGGATTACTATTACTCGTTAACGTATAAAAAGCTATAAGAGCAATTGTGTCAACGCGGCACTTACGACGTTTTCAAATTTGACTGACAATATAATAGATGATAGGTATACCTTGAGGAATTAGCTATGAAATCTAATCTGCTGTTTCAGCTATACATATCAACAAGAGTAATGACCATAATATGTCACAGGAATCCGTGATATCGGCATTGTATTTACTCTGCCTAACAATATTCGGTCTAGGGCCATATCGCATTCAAATTCACCAGGAAAGCATCAGGCCTCTTGGGATATACGCGTCATATTGTTTTCCCAATGTATCTCGCCAATACTGGTTCGGCTTTTGTGGTTCTTTCTATTCTAATTACCATCTGTAGTTGGTTCCAGCTCCTTTAGCGACTTGTACATTACATTCTTACAACTATTTGGCTTGTTCGTTCGTTTGCTCCCACAGGGTAAGTTAGCTTTTAGATGTGGATCCTGTAAGGTATATTTGACATAGCTTGCATGATCTATTTTCTACTTTTAAGCTCCTTTATTTGAAACAGAATTTACTTATCGTCGGTGGTCTTCGAAAACAACGTATGTACGACTTTGGCAAATTAGTCGTTAATTGGTTTATGAAGAAGTTATGGGGCTTCGTAAAATCAAGTATCTATTATGTTGGCCATTGGTAATCGCGTGATTTTAAAAGAAATAGTTCGTGTTTTCCTAAAACCATGTATGTGCAATGTTTTTGAAAAAAAAGGGTAACGCAGGTATGAAACATACTGTGAACCTATTTATCTTGAGCAATATTAAATCGAATTCATGCTTTAATCGAAATTAAAATTTGAGGCCAATACAAGATATTGTGGATACAAATCGAAGTTATGAGAACAATTTTTAATCTTTAGAATTACCGAAGTTCAAATTTAATTCGAACTCATGAAAAAAACTATCCCGGCTTCGACATAACGATAGTTGATTAAAGCTCAAATATTTGTATTTTCTATGTGAATACTTAAACGATCATATGCGTGATATTTCGTTAACTCTTTCACCGCCGCAGTCGCCTAAATGCGCCATTGAAAATAGTGCAGTCCCAGATCTGACGCCGCCT
>JAULCE010329728.1:0-10452 GCA_032359355.1 Macoma nasuta | reverse complement strand
AATGATGAAACTATCAAAGCTAATAGAAAATGGAACGATGGCGTGAAATGAAGATTTATTTTGCATATAATTAGACATAAAACAATATAGAACAAACGTGTCTTACGTTACATTAATTTACTTACGCACAAATACAGTAAAACCAGATTTTCGCAAGATCGGTTAGGTCGACTCATGATTTAAAAGAAACTAAATCCGAAGGAAAAGCCATAGGTGTTTGCTCTGTTCAAACGTGTATAAGCTTGACGGTAACGTTAATCTTGTAGAATTCGACTTGATCAAGGTCAGAAACTCTCAAGAGAAGGTTGCGGCACAGACAAGAAGGTCGATAAATTCTACTAAAATAATGGCAGATTTACAGGTGAAGCTTAGTATACATTCCTGAGAACTATGATATAATATTGAAAGGGCAAACAAGTAAACAAGAGCGGTTATGGAGTTGCATTAAACCACAGAAAAGAAATTCTTCAGAATTTAGATATCAAACAATCAAAATTGAGCTACCGCATATTTTGCGAAACAAAAATGTATATCATAATAGCGATATCATTTACCGCGTTTACGTCTCACACAATGAAACAGCGGACTGAAAGTCAGAGCCTTAAAATCCAAGTCAAAGCTTGTATGGTTATCAATTACTTTGTTATTTGTTGTGATTTGTATGCTTTGAAACATGAAATAAATAAATAAATTCTGCAATGTTATAAGTTTCTCTTCTCCGCCACAATTTATGAGATGACCCTCATACCCAGTCCTATTATTATCCGATATCACTCTACGAGAATATGACAATTTATTACCAAGATTGAGAATGATAATATAAATATAAGAAATAAACGCCTTCTCGCTGCAGTTTATCGGGATATAAACTGCAACGGGTCGCGTGCAAAGTTAACGTAAAACCCTTCGGGGCTTACGTACTTTGCACGCGACTCGTTGCAGTTCATAACCCGATGAACTGCAGAAAGAAGGAGTTTATTTCTTTATTGTTATAGAGGCTGCCAAAAAAGTAAATTATCACAAGGATATGTCAAAGATGGCAAGTGAGCTAAAATTAGCAGCCTACTACGCTGACACTAATATCATATTGGTTAATTTGTAGCGAAGCAAAATAATAATAACGATAAATGATTACGCTAAAAAGTCGTAAGAATGTAATGTATAAGTCGTAAAAATAATCGCAATATAGTAATTCTACACCGACATTACAATCAAACTGGTTCAAATGTCGGCGGAAAATAGGGTACCTATTGAGAGAAATGAAGGAAACATATTTGTAAGAGAAGAGGGCGATAAACTTTAATTCATTGTATAAACCCAAGTCCACAAGCCAAAAAAGTAGATAACCACAACGCTATTTCAAAGATAGCAAGTGAGCTAAAATAAGCAGTCTATTACACTGACACTAATATTATACTGGTTAACTAGTAGCGAAGCAAAACAATAATAAAGATAAATGATTACGCTTAAAACGTCGTAAGAATGTACTGCACAAGTCGCTATAATAGCAATTTACTACTTCTACACCGACAGTACAATCATACTGGTTCAAATGTCGACGGAAAATAGGAATACTATTGAAAAAAAATGAAGGAAACATATGGGTAAAAGAAGGGAGCGATACTCTTTAATTCAAATTTTAACAAAGGAAAATTGTCCACAAGCCAAACAAAGTACATAACCACAGCGAAATGTCAAAAATGACAAGGGAGTTAAGATAAACAGTCTACGACACTGACACTAATATAATACCTTTTACCTTGTAGCGAAGCAAAATAATAACAAAAATAATTGATTACGCAAAACAGTTGTAAGAATGTAATGTTCAAGTCGCTAAAATAGCATTATACTACTTTTACACCGACATTAATCTCATATTGGTACAAATTTCGGCGGAAAAATAGGAAATATTTTGATAAAAATTAAGACGATTTTTGGTTTTCTGAACAATTAAGTCATTTCACTGAAGAATGTGCCAAATCTCAAGTAACAACAATTTGTCGAATACATGAAACCCGTTCATTATATGTATTTTGAATTGTCATGTTCTTTAATATAACATAACGAAACTCAACATCGGTTTATATGTCGATGTACAAGAAGCGCAGTAATCTATGTGTCCCAACCATTGAGCAAAAAAGCTCATTAAATTCCGCGGATGAGATAACAAGGATAAGCAAAAAAATCAACCTATTGCAACCACTGACATATAGGAAACTATTAGCTCATAACTTTGGTTACAATTCTGGGGAATAATAGCGTTTTTTAAGTACCCACAAAATATACTCCCAATGCCAGTGTATGAAGTCGGATTTCTCGTCGGGGCATTGCGTGTTTAGTGTATAATTAATCAAATACTTAAAAAGATTGAGGCGTACGTATGATCCTAGCCGGTCAGCAGATATTAACTAGATGGTTGTTTTTGTCACATAAATCTATGGAATAGGTGTGATATTTGACCTCTAAGTGTGACCTTGAGCTTACAACTAGTTTTTAAAACATGAGCTCTGTACTTTCTTGCGACATGGTGAACATGTGTGGCAAGTTATTTTCCATAATACTTCAAGGGATTCAAGATATATAGAACAGAAAGAAATATAGTCATATGAGCTTTGACCTCTTATTACAGCCTTGACCTATCTGTTACATGCACTATGCATCTATTGCTAATATGGAATGCATGTTTGCTGTATCATCTAAAGCAGTGAAGAAGTTATGGAGTGTAAACAATTTATCTGTAAGACACTAAAAGTGACCTTGACCTTTAAAACAGACTGACTATAACATTCCCTCTGCATATCGTCTAAATGTGGTGAATATGTGTGGCAAGTTACTTCAAAAGGCTTCAAGGGGTTCAAACAAATGGAGAGAACACAAAAAACTGTCATATGACGTTTTACTTCTATAAATGATATTGACCTTAAACAAACATTCACTCTGCACATTGTCTCAATATGGTGAACATTTGTGGTGAGCTATTTAAAAATCCTTCAGGTTGTTAACAAGTTAGGGAGCGGACACGAAATATAGTCTAATCACCTTTTACCTATAGTTGTGATCTTGACTTTAAATCAAGCTAGTTGCAACATGCGCTTTGCACATCGTCTTAATATGGTGAACATTAGTGGCGAGTTATTCCGAAATTCTTAAACTTGTGAAAGAGTATTAGAAGGGGACACGAAATATAGTCATATGATCTTTGACCTCCAGTTGTGACATTTACATTGAAACTTGTTTTAACATGCGCTCTTCACATTGACTCATTATTGATAACATTTGTGGCGAGTTATTTTTAAGTCCCTCAAGCAGTTCAAAAGTTAGGAGCGAACACAAGTTGTGTCAGACAGACGGCCATACTGAGAGACAAACAACTCGAGCAAAAACATGGAAACAAATGACATTCGTGAGATTCTTTCATGACGGTGTTCTTGAGTTTGCTTAAAATATACGAATGTACCGAGAAAGATGATACTTCATCTACTGTACTATGATGCATTTAGGTAATATATGGTTAACTATTTTAAATATATGTGCTCCTTTAATATCCGAGTACACGTGGGTCAGATTTTAAACAGGTATAGAATCAATTATTTCAAAACATATGTTCTATTAAGATGCCTATTACTTGGCTGCTTATTGAATGTAACCGAATGAATGTTTACATTCCCTTACATTATTTTTTATCCTGTCACTAATGCTTTTAGTGACCTAATAAAGGGGGTCGAATAAACCTATGTTTATTATGCCACTAGATCACGTGACATATCTGTAGTCGCTTAATGGACACCGGTGTAGTGCAGACACCAGAAGAGGCAGGCTATCAACTCTGTATATGTAATACAGCAAACCCAAATTTAACCACTAGGTTTTAGGTTCCGGCCTGGTTAGGACAATCAATATAATAATGGCTACTAGATCCGGTAATGTTAATGATTTCAGGATTGTTCATAAGCCTGCCTCTACTGGTGTCCACACAGCACTGGTGTCCGTTTAGCAATTACCTTTATCATAGTTTGTGGTGCAAGGGAGAAGTATTTGGTGAATTTTGCTACATGTAATAGTCATAAAAATACGTTCAAAATCGTCAAATCAGTAAAGAAATATATGTATTTATTTATGTTACAGGATAAATTGAATAATATGTTCGCGTCGTAGATAGAACGCATTTATCTGGCTCGGCGAAAAAACATGAGACCCGGCAGAGCCTCGCCTCAATGTTTTCTTCCTCGCCTGATAAACGCGTTCTATCTACGACGCGAACCTTTTATTCTCTATATAACGTAGCTTGCATTAGAGTCAAATAATTTGGATAAAGAATCCCTTGAACAGTCATAAACTATACGACCTAGGCTTCTTTATTTAAAATAGTCTATATTGATTTTCAGCACGCAACACGAACTCAAATAGTACTAGGCAAACGTAGCTTCTTTCATAAACCCATATCTCTACGCCCATAGTCCAAGTTTTGTCAGATTATTATTTGATCAAAGTTTTAAATTTCAAAGTCTTCCAAAAAATATATTTGCACTCATAATAGCAAACACTTTTATTTTGAAAGTCCTAAACGATTCTCACTTAGACGTATACGCATTGTTGACGTGATTTGTGGACACCGTGTCAAATAGACCGTTTACATCCACAGTATTAAACAACTCTTAATCTGCGAGTCTAGAGACTCCGGGGGAATGGTTATGAAATGTTCATTAAACTACTGTTTAGTTTTAATTTATATGTTAAGTTTTCTACGGTCTGGTTCAGTAACATATAAGAAATAAAACTATGCCATTACAGGCCCAATTAAAAGATATTCAGAATGGTGTTTTCTTTAACTCGTCTCACATTAGTGTATATTTATATGTTGTTTTTTCATCATAATAAAATTCATTAAAATAACTATGTTATTTTGACAGCAAACATGTAATTGTTTTAAAGACATATTATCCCTCAAAATCGTAAACACAGATTGATATCTTTTCATGCATGCATAAATTATACAAAATATTACTGTCGAATCCGTGACTCTTTTTAACGATACATAGTTCATTGCTCATTATCGATAGTTTAAACTGTTGAGTTCTTACAGAGATGGGACACTCTTGTAAACAAACGTTTGTTTTCATAACAATACGGAACTCCAGCTCGGAAGGCATCATGTTTGTATCGAAAGGCCACGTGCTATGCATATGTATGTGTGGCGACAACAAACTCATGCAAAATTGAGTGTCACAACGTAATCATACACAATTTTTATTCTCTACAAACGAAAAGGTACGGAGAAGAACGGAATACGCGTGAAAATGTTTGACATTTCTTGCGACTTAAGGTTCCTGGTACCTTTGACACGAGAAATGTATACGTCCTCACACATGAATGTTAATTTCAAATCATAAAGCGGCCAATATTCAAAAACTGAAGCTATATGAAGAAGAACGTTATTTGGCTAACAGTTGATTACATTTGTAGCTTGTAACACGTTCCATCAGTCACATAATTGCCTGTTGACTTTTCAATATCGAGTCAAAATTGACCGATATGTTTTTTTTTAAAAAGCCAAACAATCGAATTGAAACTTTTCACGTGATGTTATGCATAAAACATGTCAGTATAAAGATCAAAGAAGGGCAAGTTACACTTTAATCCATGAATTAAGTGTCAGGCAGAAATACCGGGTTACGAAAATTATGTTTTGGTTTGTTTACATTTCAAATCTTAAAGGTTAAAATGTCTGCCTTTGAAGCTTAATTCATGAATAAACAGGCAACATGTCCTTCCTCGATCATCACACTGACATGTTATATGCTTTATACCATGTGAAAGTGCTCAATTGGCGTGTTTGGCATTTTAAAAAAAACAACATACGACAATTTTGACCAAATAATGAAAAAGGAAACTAGCTAATGTGTGACTGATAGAATGTGTTACAAATACAAATATAAGCAACTGTGAGCAAAATACGACTTCTTGGTTTAGCTTCAGTTTTTCATATATTGTCTCCCTAATGATTTGAAACTAACGTCCATATGTGTTGACATAGAAATTTAGATAAGGTACCATACACTTTAACTCTGTTTTCATTTTGGAAATAGATGCTTACCCAAAAGGATTGACACCGATCAATGTTTGAGCCCGCTTTATGTAGATAAGCGACTGTCCGGACAGCTTCCGATAGCCGCCGGAAAATATTCGGGGCACTTCGCCGCAGATAATAAACAAAACATCGTTGACTTCAATCAATCTAATCACTGATAAATTTAACTTTGTTTGCCATTTTTATTTCACGAGACATTCTTTTAGGTTCTATATTAACGAATCAGCATTTGTTTTTGGTTTGCAAAAAAAATACAAAACAAAATCGTATTTTTGAGGGGAAACCTGCCTTTAACCATCCTTATTAATTTTGTTCGGTGTCAAATGTTAATCAATGCAACACTCATGATGTTTGATTTGCATGTCAATGTCTTTAATTGACGTTTTCATACATATAAGCCTTTGATTACCACAAATACAGATACAAACATACTTATTAGCATTATCGAAATAATTAACTCATGGTTGTTATTTCTCTATTTTCTTGCAAAATATCAAAACTTTATTTTCAGCGATTCTTCAAATTATTTTATTAAATTGAGAAGAGTTATGTTTTGAAAAATGTAGTTTCAAAAGCTGAAGTGTGATAAGCTAGCACGATCGAAATAGGAGTTTGAGCAAAACCTTTATAACATAACATTAACTTTTTTTGTTGTTTACGGGTTGATACAACCATCACGAATGTCCTTACCTTACACTTGTGTAAGACAAGAGATAACGTCATAGCATCGTCAAATCATTTTGCATCAAATTACGTCACACTACGCAAAGTTACTTTCAGTTTAATTCCGCTATTGTTAAGCATCAAATATGAGCTTAAAATATGTGATAAAAATAATCTGGCACTCTTTGTCTTTTGAGATAAGCTTTTCTTAATCTCGTCCAAAATAAAAAAGGCTCGCTTAATAGCATGTTTTTCTGGATTCGTTTAAGAAAAGTTTATCTTAAATGACAACTTGTGTCAGATGCTGTATTTATTACATTAGGCACGTCCTTTGTATCCGATGCTGCAATTGCAAATCCTGTCTGTAAGGATGAAATGAGTACCCGGGTACCCGATGGTTGGGAAGAATCAGGCGAGTACCAGGGTACATAAGTACTACCCGTTACGCGATGTCAACTTTCATTATCAAAGAATATTAGGTTAACTAAATGATACATTTGAAAAAATAGGCTTACTTTCACCATTTGTATGATTAAAGTGTTTTATTTATGTCATCAAATCCAGATGTATACTGGAAGCTCAAGCAGGAATAAACAACTACACAATGTGACATTTATTTACCTCTCCAGACCATGTGTTTATGTCATCGTCGGCATATACATATATTCTAAACTCCCAGTGTCATTAATCCATCTCGTGTTTAAATTAGGTCAAACCATCTGCTCGTGCGCAAAAACAATCACCAACTCAATGTTAAGACTTGCTAAACGGTCCTCCATTATTCGCGAGTGTTCATAAGATTACACAGTTGTTCAATTCGAGAGGATTAAAAATAACTAATTTTAAGCGGTGTCTCTCAAATTGAGATTTATTTGAATCAGACGCACAATATAAAATTCGTGAATGCGTAAAATGTTTTGTTTGTATTCATCTTTGTGCAAAAGAAGTACGCAGCGCATACAAATGGACTTTTCATCATCAATTCTTAATAAAAAAGTCGGCTCAATCAAAAGAGAAATAAATAACTTGCGTTAAAATGTCATGGTACTGTAGATATTTTTGCTTTACGTATTTAAATGATAATTAGAAGTTTTTTGTTATAAAAGATTGGATTAAGATCAGAGAAGATGATAAACTGGAAAGAAAACAAGAGATCCTCCTGATTAGGGTACACTGATAGTCGTCAAACTTTTGTACGGATGGTTTAACATCATATGTTTTTTTAAGAATCCCGCCACCTCTGTAGTTAATCTCTATACAACACAAACTGAATTGTGTATGTTATTTGTATGACGAAGTGTAAAGAACTTCAAAACATTGCTTGTATTCGAAGCTTCTGCCTCCATGTCATGTGTTAGTAAGGGGGTAACCACATTTAACATGTTTCTATAAAAGTAGATACGAAGGTCTTGCAGGACATACCACAACCAAAACAAACAGCCACCCGAACAGCACAGAAACAATCACGGGTACCCGGGAAACCCGCGGTTAATCGTCCGACGGGAACCCGTGCACAACCGTTGTACTGTTTCGGTCCTGCCCGCCTGCCGTACGTATCCCGAGTTTGTAACATGATTTGTAGTGCACATTGGGTCAGCTGGAAAAAACGTTTACTTCTACTAACAAGTTATGAAAACATATCTTATAAATACATTGTTTTTTTAACAGATAAGTAATCTTAATTTCGTCTACAGAGCTTAGCATTTCTATGATTTCAATATCGAATTATGGTTTTAATAACAATTAATATAGAGTAAGAATTCGCTTGAAATGTCAAACACAAGTCACATTGAAACAGAAGTTAATGCTTAGTCTGTCAATATAACACTCCGTGCTTGCAAACACAAACGTGTTATGTACAAAACGTGATTCTTAAAGGTGCATAAATTGAATGGCCATTGAAACCAGGAACACATGTGTTCTTATTTTTGTATAAACATCATATCGCATTGATTTTAGTTTGATTATATTTTCGCCTTTTTTTGAAATTCGATTTTAGTTCTGTTCTTTACTTATTGTTTTTTTTTTTGTTTTTTTTGAATTAAGTTTAATTGAAATGAAATTTCAATGAAAAACAAACTATAACTTGATGGCATGAAATTTTAGGGAAAGCTTTACTGTCACGATGAGTTACATGATTCGTTTTAATGATTTTACATAGTAGCTTTCCCTTGATGATTTTGAATGGCTTATTCTTATCAGGGCTTTTCTTCAACATTAACTGGATTGTATGCAATGCGTCGCTTTGGATAATTTTACCACAGAGAGGAGCGTTCACATTACTAGCATGGCCTGTCTCAATGACTTTTCATTTAGAATACTGTAGGGAAATGTGCAAATACTCTGCATTGTATAGTAACTGCTTACATATTTTATTTAATCTAATATCACCTAGAGTTGATGAAACCAACCAGGGTGCATAACGAAATAGTGATAATATTAGACATTCCACTGTAAGAAGAACTGTTTTGCGAAATTCGTGGATATCAGGAAAATTGACACTTTAAATTCCTTTTAAACACTCAATTCGTAGTTAAATTGAATGTACATTAAATTTGGAGGAACAATGGGAGCACACCCGGTACCAACAAAATGCATTTATATAATGAAATTTGCAATATTTGTTTTTGACATTATCTCATAAATCCAAACGTAATTCATCCGTGCCAAAACTTCTAACCTCTGCCGAGATCAAGTTTTATGACATGATCTCGTTGAGTCACGTCACGATCAATTAAAGTGGGATGTCGTAATTGCGAAAACACATCATGTGCTAATATTGATAATGTAATACGCACAAACATAACATGACATTTATTTTCATATTCCTACGACAACAGTCGTTATAATTGTCGGGAAATTGTAACATCCTTGTTCCGCGCTGTATACCGCGCATTGACGTCAGTAGCGTCAAAGTCATTAGTGTAATTGCTGTAAATGATTGACGTTACTATGAATATATGTAGTAAAGTATAAAAACCTAAACACAACACACTGTACTTTATCCACCGTCAAATGCTTTTGCGATAGTGATGCCGTGCTTATCAACTACAGAAATTGAATGCGCAAAGGAAGGGTAACCTTTGTTTCGTGGAAAGATTCCTCAATAAAATTGAAGTAGCACAAGAGAATTCTGCCCTTTTTAGATTTTGACGTGATTCTAGGGAGAATCTTACAATGAACATTATACAGACACTAGACGAGAAGACTAAGTCGGAAACTGGGGTTGCAAGAGGGGTAGCAGGACAATACATTTTAACTCAGGAATTTTGCTAGAATTAAAAAAAAACTCGTCAATTTCAACAATATCGAGGTCAACGAGAGTAACGACCAGTAACAATTGCAGCCCGAGAAGACGAGGACGATTAGAAAGGAGACGACCGACTTGATTCGATGAGATAGAATCACTGTGATTATAGCAGAAAGACCACCGTGATTCCAAGATAGACGACCATTACGATTCCCTTTGAAGATGACCACAGCGATTCTTGGATAGCTCAGCGACGAGACTTTCTGAGAGAAGTTAGAAGAAATTAAGCGCTACCAGGAAAGATGATCAATGTCAATCCAGGGAGATGCAACTCAATGAATTTTGCAGATTTTTTTAAAATAAAGAGATGAGATAATGATGAGTTACTGAAAGAGAGATTCGGTCATCAACGCAAGATTACACACAGTGTAATGTAATCTTTTATCAAATA
>JAULCE010329617.1:0-10452 GCA_032359355.1 Macoma nasuta | reverse complement strand
ATGGTTTTACCAAAGGTTGGGGGAGTGTGTTAATTATCAACCGGAAGTAGACACAATTTTACGCATGTGCAAGACATACCTGGCAGTGAAGGGGTTAATTATTGCTTATTGATCAGATCATTTATAAATTGATTATGATGTATAACATTTTTCCATAAAAGCATATTTATCATAGTTCCTCGTAATATTGAACTTATATTATATCTATGCCCGTATGAATAATTCATCCTCCTGTAATGGAATAATAAATTGGTCGAGATATTACGATAATCATAACCCTCTGACTGACACGAATTATGTAATTTAAAAGTTAATTGGTTTGATCAATAGTTAATGGCTTATCGTCGCTTTTTCTTCTAAAACCATATGTGTGCCATATTAAAAAGAAAAGGTACATGCCTGTTTTTAGAAAAAATCTTACGATTTCTTTTGAAATCACACAAACCAAAAAGGCAGTAACGTGCTTTATGATGAATTGTTCTTTCCAAAATTATACCCACACGTGATTTTAGAAGAAAACAAATGTTATGCAAATGTCTGGCAATGTATCTTTGTGTTATACAGTACTGATGATGTTGTGTTAGAGCATACGTATACCTCAGTAGAGTGACTGATTCGGTAATGACCACTGCAAACGGTTTGGATATATATAAGATACCAAGTATTATGCAAAGAGCCTGAAAGTAATGCTGATAAGGATTGTAATTATCTATTTGCTACTTTAAAGAGTTCAACATGATTAAACGCAATACATTTAATAGACCCTGACCAGAATGGTCATTCATAAGCAGGCAATCTGGCCAGGATCTACACGGTTTGCTGTTAACTTATGATCGAAATCGTACGGTATTTACGGTTTCTTTTCTTGATTGTTCTGTTAACATTAATGACATTATCCTAATACGGATTAAAGGGTTACTGAAAACGCGCACAACCACGACAATTGAGGGTATTGTAATCCTGTACTAAATATCAAAGCTCTTATCAATATCCGTATTAAAAGACTCTGTGATAGTTTACACTTTTAGAACCCCCCGTCGGATCGTATAGTTTTTAAAGATTGTAGTATTATTTATAAGTCTCAAGGATAATATTTCTTAATTTTGATTCTGCCAGGAAAACATTGACGTTAAGATATTTAATTGCCGAATTATTCTCCGAAATCAACTAGTTTCTTTACTGTTACGATTATCAATTTGGTTAAATCATGTTTATTCATAGACTTTTTTCGGATATTTGAATAGTAGCAAATATAACACATTTTGATATAAATCTAAAGTATCAAAACATTGGACAATATCTCTACTAAACTGTTCGGAATTTTAAAAATAAAAACCCATTTATGCTCTCACTGGCACCAGATCATCAATAATTTTACTGTAGAAAAATGTATTTTATTTAAAGAATCATAAAAGTCAAACGAACAGACGGTAGCCTCTTCATATCCATCAAGGACATACATACCACATGGTGCACAGCGCAAAATGATACCACCCTTCTTTGGATCATCGTAACACGAAGAATCCGCCGATAAAGTAAATAAATACAGCCAGTTTTCACAGAAAACATATTTGTATCGATAAAAAACATGCCTCGTACATAAAACAGATTTATCATTTAAATCACAAGTTTAGTTGTCTTTCGGGCGATCTAACTGAAAAATCCCCCTCTCATGTCACTAAATAACTTCCGGTTTACCTCATTTGACTCTTTTCCATAGTCAACCGAGCCACTGCGGCAATAGCTTAAATCGGTTTACACCACTAAATCTATATACATCAAGCCCAAATGAAACCACTAGGACAGCCCAGGTTAAGGAAATAGAAAAAGTGTTACTATATCCGGCCAGTTTAATGACAAGTAAATAGCTAGGTCAATAATGGACGGCTTTTATCACATAAGTAGAAAAACAGACCATACAGACTAAGTCTCACACATCTTACCTAACCCCTCTTAGAAGCTAGTATATACTGGGGGTTAGAAACTCAAAATATTAACACCAACACACAGGAAACACGCACAATCTACTAATAACGTTATGTTGTTAATCAACGTTATGCTTTAATGTATTAAGTAAAAGTGGGGGAACTTAATCATTTTTAGAGATAACAAGGTGTAGAAAAAGAAAATATGTTGATAAAATAAGGTCTAGCTGCAGCACAAATGTATTGTTTTAAAATCTCCAGCAGGCCTAATTTAGCAACAATCTACACCGACAATAAAATCACTCTGGTTCAATCACTGGAATTACGAAATACTGTAAGCAGCCCATCCCGTCGTGTACTGCATCACGGTTTGCGTTTTCCTTGTGTGGTGAAGCCTTAATATATCTCTTTCAACTTGTTGTTAAAGTAAGGTTAACATCGTGTGATTTGGCGGGTAAAATAACGATATTGACACACCTTTTTTGTTCCGTCCAATCAAAACGTCGATGACGAATGTTCTCTAAACCGATAGTCGAAAAATCTGAACGTGAAATCAAAGTCACACAAAAGAGCAAAATCATCGATGACATTATATTTTCAGATGATTAAGTCCCGTTTACAGAGAAAGCAGTGCTTTTTTCTTTTGATAATGGACTCGATGAGTTTATGTTTCGTCGTTTCGTTTGTGAAACGATGATCCTAAAGAAGATAGTCATTTTGCGTTGTGTGTGTGTTTGTGGGCGGTGGGTGGAGGGATGGGGAGGGGGAGGGGGTAGGAGGTGCAGGGTAGGGCGTGCATTTTTCATATAAGAATCTATACTTTTTACAGAAAAAATCCATTGATAATCTGGTGCCAATGTATTCTCTTTCCTTGAATATATCAATTTGATTTTTAAGCTTATGATATCAGTACTCTACAATTGGATGACATGTGTTATTACATAGGTCAGATATTGTCAATAAACAGGTTTCATTTAGAATTTTCTGTGATATCAAAACTTTTGACAAGATTACTACTTTTACGTAGATTGCCAGACAATGGAGTTAGTGGCAATATTTTTGACCTGGTGGTTAATTTATATAAGTAATAATGTCCAGCTAATCGGCTTGCACTCTGCAACCTCTAGATTAAAACAAATAAATGCAGGTGTATCACATGTGTGCTTTTTCGGACCAGTACTATTGGGATTGATGTTAATGGCTCTTTCTGACAATAGTGGCCCGTATTCATAAAGCTCCTTAGGATTATTTTAACATAAGATATCTTAAGGACAATTTTGCAGACTCTATATTTGTTCAAATCAATGATTGTCTGGGCAGCCTGAAGATTTACTGATCATGAATTTAATTGTGTACCCTATTCCAAGATTTTTTTATTTTAGATTTTATAAAGCGAAGTAATATTTGAAAATCTTGAGAATTTCCTTAGTTTTTTCCTACGGTGATTTATGTGCTGCTCTGGTGGCTGTTTGTTTTGTATGTGGTATGTCCTGCAAGACCTTCTTATCTACTTTTATGAATACGGGCCTTGGTATATCTGACAAAGCTTCAAAGTGATAACAGTTTATTATATTAGTCAGATTCTTCATTTTAGAATATAGAAGCTTCTGTAAACCACATTTGAAATGTTATTTAACATAGAAATAGCAAGAGTAGGTCAGATTAAATGCTTTTCCCTTAAGCAGAAGCTTTGTTAATTTGAATTTCTTTAATACATGCACACATTGAAAAAAAACAGCTGTAGTTACTTGAATTTTGATGTCTTCAATACACTACAACCTCTCTAAACTGAACATTTTATTCACCAGAAATATGATGGTTTCAAGAAAGGTTAGAGCTTAATGTAGGCAGCTAGTCAATATATAAGAGCCTGTAGGAGATTTCTCTATAACTCTCAGCCTGAATTAAGCAGTCACCTGTATTATCATAGCATGCGTTTTTTACAAAACAGTATCCGGAAAAGAGAGGTTTTACTGCATCCACTTATATGAAAGACCTCTTCGTTCGTCTTGTAATTGCACCAATAATTGCTTAAGGTGTACGTACACGAGCACTCATTTGGCTATTGATTAGTCTATTTTTTATTGGCATACTACAGGAGCAACAGCAAGCGGTGTTTGGACGAAATTAAATTGCTTCAACGAATAATGTTATGAACATCTAAATATATGGGTATATGGTCATAAGAGACTAAACACATATATTACACATATAATACACCCTCGTTAGACGTGTTCGTCGGAACCGTTTCATCAACGTTTACAGTGTTTGCCTCCCTATTAAAGATATACTCGCCTATATAAAAACTTTAAAAAATCAAATTCACTGTATGCTGAAATTATCATCATAATAAGACTAAACTGACTCCCTACGTATATGTATCAACAAATGTTCAGCAAACATTTATTTCCAAACATGTTGAAAAACATTACTCATTCTGATCTGAGCTTTAAGCTAGAATGCTCTATTTGAAGGTTGCATTTTTACCGATATAATGATGTTCTCTGTTAACTGCATGCAATGCGTTAAAACTCGGTTTAAATAGCATATGTTTGTTGTTAACACATGTTAATAGTAGTTTATGTGATTCCGGGTCATTTTCAAAATAATAAAATGCAATTTAATGAATGGTATAACTATGTTTTACTTTTCATTTCTACAGTTTCTCAAGGGAAAAATCAAAGAGGTACACCTATATTTTGGTACTTGTTTTGAAAATATGCATAGTGACACCAATATTTTTTACATTTTCTAGCAGTAAATGGCATCAGCGTTCCAAATTTTAAGTTTAAAGAAATTCTTATTGTCAGTTTTAAAAATATGTACCTCAATATGCAAATTTATTGAGGAAATCTGATAATTTATGGCCTTAGTTCATATGTATTGTCGCCGAATTTCGATATTGTGTCTGTAAACTATACTTGGTTTTCATTATTTTTTTATATTTGCTTGATAGAGTGCGATAATTGAAAAGAATCATCTTGGTATGTGTAACATTAACTCATAAATATGTCTAAAAATAAATAAAGATGATAAAACATTGCATTCGGATTTGTTCATCCGAATATGGCCAGAACATAGATTTGTTCATATTTTCTAAAAACTGTACTTAAAAAATAGGTATAGTGACCCCTAATTTTCTTGATACTATTGTGTTTAAAAATGTTCAAATACCACCTCTTCCAAAAATAAAGTGATTTTTAATGCAATTTCATTTGTTTAAACACATTATAAGCTTAAATCAGTTTAGGTTCTTTTACGAAGGTTTAACGGATAGCTTAAGTTAAATGGTACATATATTAAGCAAACGCTTTTTTTATAGAACGATGAGGACGACAAATGAAGACAAAACACGTTGCTGTTGCAATTTGAAGTCTTTACCACTTACATACGCCCCTTGAAAACATGGTGGAAAAATGTAATTGTATTCCTATTGCCAGAAACCAGATTCAAGGTTGTAGTTACGAAGAGTCTGATTGTAATGCATAATATTGTTAACAACTGTCACAGAGTCACAACGGTTGCTTGCAAATAAAGTTTTTATTATTTAGGAGAAATCGTGTAAGTCTTACCGTACTGAAAAAGTGTAGACCCGGGTCAGGGCCGCATATCATTAACTTTCTAAACAGGGTGTTCACTGTTTAGAATTGGGTATACAATGTTTGTATTTATGAATAAAATGGATTGCACAGTGTAAAATGTATGTAGTTTTCTCCAGTCTTTAAGATGCAGCTTTCACCGTCTGTAATGCCCTAGTAACCTTTTGAAGTCTATCAAGCAGTTCCAGCTTATCTAATGTTTATAGGTATGGACTTTTAAAGAGATTCCTGATTATACGACAGTTAAAGAGTACAACGAACCTATGGTTAACTATAAACCGACTGCGAAAATTGTTGTCTTCTGAACCAAACTCGTCTGCTTGATTTTTCAACCTTGCTTTATTTTATACAAATTAACGATTGAGTGTCAAACAGCGTATATCAGACACTACGGGCCATCTTCTATCTTACCTTTACTTGTGAATAGCGGGAGTTAAAGTTAATGATTAGAGGTCGTTTGAAAGTCCGCTCAAGGTATTGAATTGCACATATAAAGCTCACCAGCATGCAGAGATAACTTTTAAGTGAAAAGTAAAGGAAATATTACCCAACGATTATCGAATTTTTCTGGCCAATTTCAAGTTTTTTGTGAGTAATGATCTATAAATGTGTTAATGGATCCCATTATATTATATCTGTTTCTTATGAATCGCATATTTTCAAGGCATTGTACACAATATGAATGCGATTTTCTCATTTTCTTGTTTATGACCCCATCGCTTCATATGTTGTCATATGCTATTTTTAAGCATTGCGAGTAATGCAAAATATACCTGTATATTGCAAATACATGTACCCTAATTACCCCACTATTTTGTTTAAGGCATGTACTTCAGATGCGTGTAAGGTGTATCTATGAAAGATAGATTAAAAACGATTACATGGAAATATTGGAAAAAGCTTTAATCGATAATTGTAGTCGAGCTGTTGTGCGAGATTAGACTGATGGCTTAACGCTTCGCCTGTCATTCACGATACTTGAGAATATTGAAACTGCTTGGATCCAGATCAACCAACGAGTAGCTCGGCATCTGATATGGTTCAAAGCTGCATGACACCAGGGGCCGTATTCATAAAGTTCCTAAGGGAAATCTCAAACTTAAGTGAAAATTTCAAATGCAGATTTCCCATTTATTTTCAATTATACTTCAATGAAACTCTGCATGCTTGTGAAAATCTTAATAGAAATTTTCACTTAAATTTGAGATTTTCCTTAGGAGCTTTATGAATACTGCCACAGACAATTAGTTCTCCAAAGTTAAAGACACTTGGACGATATGTCAAAAGAAGCAGGCAAAATTTCGAGCAGACGATAATTTTTGTATCAGGTTAAGAATAGTGTAGTTATTGTACTTAAGCAGATTAGTTTGTTTCAGTTTGACTCTTTCATCCATAGATGTGTCTTTTGACGCCCTAATAGCAGTTAATTATTAAAATACATTGTGTGAAAATGGACATTTGCTCAAAATGAGATAATGTCCAATTTCCACAATGGTTTCAAAGTCATTAAAAAGTTGATTCATGATTTCGT
Source organism: Macoma nasuta (assembly GCA_032359355.1). Lineage (NCBI taxonomy): Eukaryota > Metazoa > Mollusca > Bivalvia > Cardiida > Tellinidae > Macoma > Macoma nasuta. The sequence continues at coordinate 3,397 of JAULCE010329617.1, read as the reverse complement.
TATTTCTTGAAACCAGTATTCGTGTTATTTGTTATGGATGAATATGGAGTAAAGGGTAACAGTCACAAGTTTCTTTGCTGCAATGGGCTCTCTAAAACGAGCTTTGTGTTATACGGTTTTTAGAAAAAATTAAGGTAATAGATACATTTGATTTGATTTTAAAACATGTGATTGTTTATATCGTTTTGTTCGCGTATTAACCTTTATGCTAACCCGTACAAAACTGAATACATTTGATCATCCAAGTTTTTTTTATCACCCTTGCCGTATTTGATGATTTGGGCACTTATGATACTTTATAATCTATCGTCTATTGCTTTCTCTGTAACTGGTGACGATTCAAATCAATTTGAGAAATAGAACATTTGCTAAAACGTATATACATACAAGCAAGCAAGTTTAATATCATACATTAAAACCAAACAAAAATCGAATGCAGATTAAGATTAACCCTAAACATTCCATCATTGAAATTGTATGTGTCCATAGGAAACATATGCCCCCACTTCCGCTTTGTCAAAAATGCCATATTTACACAAAATCAAGGCCCATAACTTTATCAATATTAATTTTGGGCGAATGAAAATACCCAGGTGCACAAGTTCACTCCGTGAATAATATATCCATGAACTTTTTAGAGTTATGCGAGACAGACTTTTCGGGACGTACGGACTACGGACGTACGTACGGACGACGGACAGACGGACAAGTCAAATGTATATGCCCCCCTCATTTAGTGGTGGGGGCATAAACACGTTTATCTGTAACACAAACTTTGAAGAAAAAAATTAATTATTAAAGCATTTGCTCATTATAACCAAATGCTCTTTTTTTCATTATATTTCAAAAATAATCCAACATTTGAATTTCCATTTCTCCTAGATTATATCTCTTTTCATTTTGTACTTTCATTAAATACCGACTTTAATATACAGCATTAAAGGTGATAAATTAAGCATAACAGTTGCCAGTCTGTTACCATTAAGTCACGTTTTATTCTAATATAATGTTAAGCGGTACACCGGAAAGCCTGGGTAAATGCATTTTAAATTCTAGTGTAAACATATTTCTTCTGTTCAAAAGCGAAAGATAACTTAGATACAAATATGCTATTGAGACGTAAATACATATGGACGAACGGAGCACATATATCAATGTTCGAACCTCATCAACGTATTGCATCTAACATATTAGGGATATTTTCCGAATAGATATAGCGGTATTCATTTCGATATGTATCTTTTCTTCGCTAAACAGAAATATACACACCTCTTCTGCTGTACGTGCGAATATATTTGGTAGGAACCAATTATGTGATTGAGTGTAGGACAAAAATGACGAGGTCGATAAGTCTTTCCCTACAGTACTGAAACTAAATAAATTTGCAAGTATACCGGTTTCGCACCGATACGCTCCGGTTCGGCTGATGCTAAATATTGCGTACCAACCGGTTCGAAAAAATCAAACCCCACGAGATACGCTTTATAAAGCGCATCATGCGGTTGTTGAGAGTTTTGAACAGTTTCGTCACCCATATTCCACGGAAATTGTCATGCAGAATCGATTCGACCTTGATTCGTTCCTGAATGGTTTCCGGTTCTGGCTTTAACTCTTTCGGCGCCACGTTTAAAATTGTCGATTGGGACTACTTTAAGAGAAAATGTTTAAACGAAATAAATCACAGAGACGATTAAATATTTGTTGTATATTCCAAAACTGTTAACCCGGGACTACAATTTGTTGCAAAATAGTGAAGTCCCAGATCAGACGCCGCCTTATAAGGCGGCGTCAGATCTTGGACTGCACTATTTTCAACGGCGCATTTAGGCAACTTCGGCGGTGAAAGGGTTAATTTAATTAGTACGCATACTGTATCTTCACTGAGCATGTTTCACAGTGTTTCGTCTTTGTGTTGAAAAGTTGAACTGTCGAACAAATATTTTCTCTTGAAGAACGCGTTCATTTCCACTGGCTGTCAAACTTAGGTGCAATGTCAATTAATTTAAGGGCTAATTCTGAATTTGAAAATTTGGGTATGAGAAAAATCTTAGTGCGAGAACTTTAGTGACAGCGCTTTCATCTATACTATCATTACCACCATGCTGATGAATTGTAAGCTGGAGTTTGAAAAGACCAGACAAATCAAGACAAGTTCAGTAAGGATAAACATCTACCTCTTCGTAGTTCGATTCTAATATTTATGGTATGTATTTGGTAGGGAGGGGGATAGGATTGCGAACAATACAATAATACACACAAAATATACGATATGTAATAAACCCATCGAATTGTTAGTCCTATGCTCAGAATTCCTTCTTTCTAGCATATAGATACAGACATACCTGACTTAGTCGTTTGAGAGAAATATTTGGTATGTCTAGTATAACTGAAAGCCATGTTTATCTCATCAATCGATGTTCCTTTTGGTTTGAGTCGACACGGTCAACATGTTTCGTTTATTTATTGTCTTCAGGGACACTTGTATTGAACAGTGTATAACTGAATAAATGCTACTAAGAAAGCTGTGTTTTATCAGGGTCAGCATTATTGTTCCAATGCGAAAAGGATAATAGTTATTAGTACTCCTCAATATCTTAATGCTTTTCATGAAGAATATGTATAATAAAAGGTACAAACACGTCTGATTGTATTATATCAATCGATCGTCGAAAATATTTAATGTACAGAACCAGGCAAAGCGTTTTATTTTTTAGCACTGTGTGAGAGCTTATCAGACTTTGCGTTCTAGCCATTTAGAAACGATTTTTATCCATGATATACCCTTGTGGTCGCCCCAGAACCTATTACGCGCCGGTAAAGTCCTTTTGTGGGTGTTATAACTATTACATATAACAGTTGATAATGTATATACTGTATAACGCTTTACTTGTTTTAGACTTATACACAAGGAAATAACATGTAGAAATATCTAAGAGCAAGGAATATTTCAATTCTAAATGGTTTTGAAAACATTGTGAGGCATGAATCAGTTACAAATCATAAGCAACCGCTTCATTTCTAACCATGTTTCAAAGCCAACTGAAACAGAGGTACATCAAGACGGAATATTGGCGTTCGTATAATTGCGATCAAATTATTGTTATGTTGTCACACATTATATAAGAACGACCTGTTATCTTTCTCATGAACTTCTCACAATAATGTTCTATCTATGCACAATGCACACGCTTAAGCCTCATCTCTAGAACGTAAGCAATGAATGAAATTGCACGTGACGAAATAAGGACAGACACACATGAAAATTGTGGTCAGACATTGAGCATTAAGTAACCAGAATGAATTGCACTGTATATATGGTTATTTAAGAAATAAACGTCGTCTCGTTAGGGTTTACAGTTTGTAAACTGCAACGAGTCACGTGCAAAGTACGTAAACC
>JAULCE010329395.1:0-10453 GCA_032359355.1 Macoma nasuta | reverse complement strand
ATTTTCAGAGCTGTCAGCCTGTAAAGAATTGGGGTTAAAAAGTGAAGCTCATGCGCATTACGTATAGGCGGAAAAAGCCGTTTCCCGTATAATTATTCAGATCTGCCAGCAGATGCGTGCAGTCTGATCAAGATCTTAACCAAGTGCTTTTAACTAAACATTCAGTATTTACTCTTATAATCTATATCGCAACTGATATGATATATATTAGTTAGCACCGTATACAAATGGTCTCAAATAGGTTAAGCTAGGGTTTACCAAGCCAGCTCCTCAAATTTGTCCTAAATATGTATTTAAACCTTAGTATATTATTATTTATTGGTAAATGATATCAGACCCAATCTTACATAGATTCTCAAACCGTCTCGAACAATAGCTGTTTCGAAATGTCACTAATATCCGACCACACGAGTGAGATACGACGGAATGATCCTAAAAATAAATCATCGGGCCGGCGACCGTGCTCCGGATCACTTGTCCCTCGCTATATCGCACGTGACGGTTGATGACGTAGCGCTTATGAAGAATGTTGTCTTATAAATGCTCATAACTGGCATGATATAAGGTAAAAAACCACGTGTGACCATTCATTTTCTTAGACTATTTTCTATCTAATAGAAGTGGTTTTAAACCATTATCTTACAAAAATGTGTTTTTCAACATTTTGTGGTATGACTAAGGAACACTCCGTATGTACGTATATGTTTGCTCGACTTGCTCTATAGCGTAACTCCGCCTACCTTATTATAACTTAACTTGTTTTAGTTAATTAAACATAATTTGCCATATTTTCTTTTCGAGTCACTTGTTTGTAACTTAAACAGCGCGACTGGTACAATAAAAAGCATGAGTTTACACTTAATGTCGAATGTCAATGTTACACGATTGACTGTGCAGCGAGTGAATGGCGTACGGAAATAAAAGCTCTACCTCCATTTGAAGCATTTCGTAAGCAAATAACGGTAACTCTTAAAATCAGCGTAACCTCCCTTGTGAGATTCAGAATTTTTCATATCGGTAAGGTCCGAGGACATCCGGAAATTGCGCGTGAATTTGTTACAGATTTTCAGAGCTGTTAGCTAGTAAAAAAATTGGGGTTAAAAAGTGGGACGCAAACGCATATACGCATTACCTATAGGCGGAAAAAGCCGTTCCCGCCGGCGCTTCGCGCACCGACGGAGCTTTCCCCGTATAAAGGAATATACTTGTTCCTAAACCGGTTTAAACCCACAGAGGCGTGTTTGCCATTGACCGTTCCAAGGCGGTACTCTTATTTTTATCCTAGATTTATGTCTGTTGTTTGTCCATGTGTGTCTTCTAGCGTATGTAGCATATCATTTGGCTCGTGTGTATGTGTGTGTTCGCGTGTGTATGAGTGTGCTGCGAAAGTACTTGTTTCTGTGCTGTTCGGGTGGTTGTTTGTTTTGTATGTGGTATGTCCTGCAAGACCTTCTTATCTTCTTGTCAATATGCTACCGTTTGTTTATTAGGTGCCATTTCCCGTGCATCCCAACAATGATAACAATGCAAACAATGAACAACTAATAAGTTCATCGCCATAGCTCACAATTACTCTTTATCACGTCAAGTGTGACCATATTAATATCGTCAACGCATTTGGGCCCTTTGCTGTTCCGGAGCGGAGCTGATTGACACTTGGGTCACATATTCAACAAAGTAAAAGAGAATGGAACACTCTCTTAAGATCAAACAAATAAGAATACAGTGGACTGGGTTCTTTGGCCACCCAAAGCGACTCTAGTCGATATCGTGCTCAAACTCAAAACTTAAATCTAAAATATGCCCTCAATTTTATTGCCACTGCAGTATTATTTTCTCTGCCATTGAAACATGAAATGATTTAGTTCAATTGAATGATATATTTAACATTGAAGTTTTTAATTTGAGCACGATCTCGACACGAGTTGCTTCGTAAAAGCCATGCCAGAATAAGGGTTAATTAAGCGCACGCAAGCTCTATTTCGTTCCAGGCTCTTTATTTGCGGGCGTCATGATGACGCAGGTGACATGCCTGGTGGTTGCCAACTTTCTTTTCAACACAATCTACGCCAATACAGTATCGTTTATGGGCGGTTTTATATTCCTACTTCAAGCCGGCATTTGTTTAGTGACAATAACTGTTTTAATGTAAGTACAATTAACATATTCCTCCGCAAATACTCCACTTCCTACAAGAAGTCAATAGAAAAGTATATTTGAACTAGTCCGGATATACTAAAAAGATGTCATTCATTAATACATGTAATTCAATTAAATTTAGGACAGGCTTGGATGCGTTTCTTAAGCACAGTTTAATGATTTGACTTAATGTAATTTATAGTAGATATCGAGTTATTGAATAAAAGTACAGACTTATATTACTTTAACCATTGTTGTAATTGTATGCAAACAATACAATATGCCTACATATATATGCATATTTGGGATTTGTACCTTTTCAGCATATTTTACACAACCAGAGGTCACGTGCTTAAACAAGAAAAGGAGACGTGTATAAATACTATGGAAGACTAGTGATGCCATGTTGATACCGGATACAGTACAAGCTCTCTTAACCGGATATATGGCTAAATGAATTTTTTAAGACAGGTTATAGCTTAATGTCGGCGGAGAGAAGGGTTTTGGTTAGGCATAAGCAGATAGCTCCTATAAAAGCTTTCTACATTACTTTCAGCCTGCATTAAGCAGACACATCGTTTGGGATAAAACTGTCCGGTTTGGAGAGGTTTTTCTGTATTATGAACTTAACAAACTTGGATTGTGCTCAATCTCAAATTTGTAATTTTACATATTGACTCTAATTGTACTACCACTGCAATGAAAATTTGACTGCCAGTAAAACTTCTAATAAGATGGCAATGACAAGACATCAAAAGTTTAAATGTTGATTTTGAGCAAGCTGAAGAAGTTAAATAAATGTGAGCATGGTGCTTACTATGTAATATATGCCGAGTCACGATTGCTTTCGATTGTAAAGAAATCGCAAAATATAGCTTGGGACATATTTATCAAAATTACTTATTATATGAATAACCGATAATTTGATCAGGGTAAATATCTGACAATAAAATTTTGTGTCTTATTATAAAAAAAAGGTTTGGTCAATCATTCATCAGTCGTTCCGGAGTTTTCATTTATAACTGAAAACAATACAACAATTGGGGTTAGAACAGAGATGTGTACTTTCGCCGTCATAGGCGATTATTATCACTACGACAATATTGTACACCCAGGTTTCTTAAAGCGACTCGAGTCGATATCATGCTCAAACTCAAACTTCTCAAATATTGACCTCAATTTTATTGCTACTGTACTATAATTTTGTCTGCCTGTAGAACATGAAATGTTTCACATGCAGACAAAAGTTAGGTGCAGTGGCATTAAATTTGAAGGAGAAACACGATGTTGAAAGTTTTAGTTTGAGCACGATCTCGACTCGAGATGTTGAGTGAAAGCCGGATACCTGTGTTGACCCGATATTTAGCCCAAAGATGATGTCTTCTGTGTACATAATGTTTTTATAATCATCATTTTCATCCTTGTTTTGCAATATTTAATAATTAATAACATGCAGGCATTTTATGTTAGTCCTACCTTTTTATACAGACGAGAATTAAACGGACTTAAACCAGACGAGACTTAAGCGGAGTGTTTAAGTCTGCTTAATTCTCGTCTTCTCGATATTTTAACCTTGTTCGATCCGTTTGTAATTTTGTGAAAGTTTTGCCGAAGCATTTGAAATATTTGATTAGGATAAGACACCAAGTAACTCGGCATCTTATCCGTATCCAATCCTTTGACGACTTAACCACGGTCGCGATTGGCGTGTTATTGGCTAAGACATTGTCATCTGTGGAATTCGTCGTACACTGTAGTTGGTTTCGCTCCTACATTTCAGTAGATAATGCATATCAAGTTAATAACTAAGGTAATATGTCGGGCGACATCTATCCCATAAGAAATGAAAACCGCAAGTTTAGCATGCGTCAGTGTCTTATTTAATGTATACACAGGTCCTTCCCTAACCTACAATGAAAGGATCTGGTGGAAAATAACAATTGAAATGCAATTTTTGAATTGTTTTGAAATCAATGAATAAAATTGTCTCGTTACGAGCACATGCTTCATTTCTACAATGTTTTCAAAAGCAAACGGTAACAGAGGCGATAAGTGGTGCGTCTTTCAACGAAAGGAATAATCTACAAAATTATCATAATTGAAAAGATGGTCAGTTAACACAATTATTCTATAGTTTATGCTGAATGCTCAAGTGTTGTTTCGAATCTATGTTATATTCTATATTCTATACACTGTTTAAAATAAAACTAGTTACTCTCCCTTGGCACAGAGCTATTGTTATAATACCATTGAGCTTGTTTTATACAGTCATACCTGTCTAGAACCGAGCCATCAAACAGGCCGACCATTTCTCCGGATTTCCGGAGAACTCCGGATTTTTCCGGTTTTTAGAAATATTCTCTATAACCATTGTTCTAAGATTGCAAGCAGCATGGGACACAATGAGACGCCGTGTCACACGGCGTCTCATTTGGATCCAAGCTGTTTGCAAATGTCATCATAGTTTCTTCTGAAGCACGCATAAAGGTGAATATTTGCCAAGATCCCTGGATTTTTCATGGTCCAGTTTTGGACACCCTGATCAAATAAGACATCATAGCGACTATTTATGACAGATGACCGATTCGTGCAAGACAAAATTGTGCAGACAATTCTTTTACGAGCTTTCTGCATTACCGTTGTTCTGCATTAGGTGACCATCTGTCTTAAAGACCACAAATATCTGTTGTTTAGTGGCCGCTCAAAATAGGCTTGACTGAACATGATATAGTGATTTCATGTAATGGTAATTATATTTAGTCCAAGGGAGTAATTTCAAGTGGCGTTGGGGCAAGCCACAGTCAAAGCTGGTTTGAATTTTAGTTACGATGAAAGCGTGAATCCGACTGAACTATGTTCGCGATAATGAGGTTCGACTATATAAGTGTTGCTGTAAAAAATCAAACGCTTAGACATTTCAAACAATGTAGATCAAAAAAGTCCCCAATTTCAAAACATTTGGTTTTGTGGCATTTTCTATCGCCTATATTGTCATATTTTTCTCTCAGATTCTTTCCTTGTGGGTAAATCCGTGAGTAGGAAAGAGTTAAAATGATGGAGATCTAAAAGCGGCACTCATGTGTAAACCATTGTTTATACGTTTGGGCTCAGCTACATTAATTTGAAAAATTATCAAACCATTAAGATTGTTTTGCATTTTTAGAGAGTATAGAGAACTGCAGTCGAGCCTCGTTGTTTTGATTTCGTTTGTGTCGAATCACTTGCGTTTATCGACACTAAAATCTGAATCCAAACATTAAGGTTAACTATATGGTTACGTGTCGAAATGACAGATGAATAATATTAACCCTTACTTGTGAATGTCGTCCACCTTACTCAAACTATAGTTATAGACTGCTTACCAAGCAGCATGTATCGGGGTCAGATTGAAGCTTTTTTTACATCTAAACAAAATACGTGTAGTAGGGATTAATTAACCCTTATCCTGCCGCCGAAAAAATAGCCCGCTGAATTATTGTTGTCTTAACTTAGTTCGATTCGTTTAAAATTTGGTGAAACTGTTGCCTGAAACTCAACCAACTTGGGTCCGGATCATTCGCTGAGTTACTCGGCGTCTGATCCGGGCACAAGCTTCATGACGACATCAAATGGTTGATGTTGGTGTGGTAAGGATGAGAAATTGAGCAGTTTTGCAATTATAAAAACAGTCATCGGGTAATCATGTCTCTGGTGCAAATGTTATTGTCTTGTGTCGAGTTTTTACCAAACATGATTTATTTCGACAAGAGAATATAATCAAATCAAGTACAAGATGATGAATGCTTCTATGCTGAAAACGCTTTAGACCGTGGATTAGCGAATGTTTTATCTTGCAATGAAAAACAACATTTATCATATAAAAACAAGGTAAAGGAACAAAGTTATCAGCCAAGAAAAAACTATATATGGGTTTAAAATGAAAACAAATGTATAATTTGTCAAATCTTCTCAGATAACGCACTTTGATCTTTTTGATCTGTCGAATGGCTCTGCTAAATACCTGATATTTACATTTGATGATATCGTAGAATTCTCATCATCACGTACTTTTATCTTGTTTTGTAAAAGGGTTTTGCAATCTGTGTAAAGAGTGTTAATCAAGATCAAACGTCCCGATTGTCGAACCTTAGCCGAGTGGTAAAGCGTTCGCCTCTTGATCCAGGGGTCGCGAGTTCGATCCCACGCCGGACTGGTTTTTCGGATGAGACTTGAAACCGAGGTCCCTTGTATCAGTGCTATACACTGGGCATGTTAAAGAACCAGAGGATTCATTCGGAAAGAGTAGGGTGCTGCCCGGGTTCCTCTGTATCCGCTTTCCTCTCTCTGGGACGCCCAATTGGACCAATAGTTGGCAGAAACGGACCAAATACTAAATAAAATATTATTATCGGTGTGTTGCTTGAATAGTGATAATCACCGATCTAGGGGAGACTACACGTGATATGTCCTTGATTCAAGTTATTCGATAGCGTCCCTTAGTTGAATACCATATCAACATAGATAAACAAATATTAAGATATAAAGTGTAGGCCTCAATGTGCATGAAAATGACAAAATATAGACCCAGACAAGCCGCCAGTTCTCTGTCACGATGTCTGATCTTGGTTTATAGTGTTTATCATCCGTTGTATTATAGAAAGTTTCTGTTGCGCAACGGCAAAAAAAAGTTGCAGACCAGACGTAGAATTTAATGACAGTGGTAGGAATGCTTATATTTTCTGACTAAATCGCTTATTTGTAGTCACCGATCACCGATAACATGAACAAACAGTTGGAACCAGATCAGAAGCTGGATAATTCGGCGTCTGCTCATGCCCCGAACCTTGGGCACGTGTTTGTATTCATACCATCTTCAGAAAACAACAGGATTGTCTTTGCTTTAGAAATGGACATTTACTTGCACTTTATCCGTAACACACCGCCGCATACACATATTATTCGGTTATTCCGGAGCCGGAACGACCCGTTAGTATTTAAAGGATTGGAAGTGCTGTCAGCAATGGGCTTACAGTCAAGGCAGTATAGTTTGAAAATAGTTAAATCTTCAATATCCAAGAGATAAGTCGATGAGAAAAGTAAATTGTATCAAAAGTAGATATGAAGGTCTTGCAGGAGATACCACATACACAACAAACAGCCATCCAAACAGCACAGAAACAAATACTTTCTCAACACATTAACACCCGCACACTCACACACACACTCACGAGAGCCCAAACATACACATCATATAGAAGACACAAGGGCAAAAAAACAGACATAAATCTAGACTGAAGACAGGAGTACCGCCTTGGAACGGTCAGTGGCAAACACGCCACTTTGGGGATTTAAACCAGTTTAGGGGCGCCCAACCTCACTATTATCCCATCATCACTCCATCAGACGTACAGTGTAAATAAACGGTATCCCCGTCCGACTGCGCCACAACATCAGTGATGGCAAATCCGGTTGCAAAATAAAAAAAACCAGAAGTAAAACAGTAATACAGAACTATTAAAAACCTAGACTGTTTACGCCAATCATCAAATGTACTCATTGACTTGTCAGGGGTCGGATTAACTAAACTCGTTTTCTGAAACAAAACGAATTTCGGCAGAACCACGACAAAAATCACTTTAAAATTACGGCATCGATATGTGTACAAACATCGTCTAGCAACAAAACAAATGATAACTAATGTCCATAACCTTTTCTCATGAAACTAAGTTCTGATCCATATCAGTGATATTTGTGGAGAGAGTGTTAAGTATGACTGTAAAAATGAATAACCAACTACCTGATTAAAACAAATTCTCAAGAAGGTGGATGTGCATGTAAAATTCCCCTTCAAACTCTGCATGGCGTCTGTTGAGAAGTATGTACATCAAATGTCTAGGGGCCACTGTTTAGTGTGTTTGTTTTATCGAAAATCTAGAATAAAATGCATTGTAAGAAAGTGTAGTCTTTGACTGTAAATGGGTTCATTTATTTGTCTCGAATAATTTAAACCTCTATTGGCGCGCGAGTCGATTCAGTATAAATGATGCAGAAATAGGGAAATCAAGACATCCAGATCCACTTACGCCATTCAATTTACGGCATGGGAGACGAAATATCGCCACCGGTTTTCTTGAGCGGACAGCTACAGCAAACTATCTAAACAGACAATAAGCAAATTAACAGTTATATTGAAACGTGAAGTCACTCTTATAAGACTTTCAATAGCGACGGAACACACGATGTTGCAAGCGTTTACGTGAATGGACATTCAGCAAACTATGATCGGAAACGATTTACAGAATCAAGACATTTAGTCTCGAGTCAAGTGGAACTAAATTGCATGGTATTACAGACAATGATACACTAATTTGCGAAACCGAATGAAAAAAGCCTCATTTATCACTTGAAAATATTATTTAGTCAGACGGTAATTAATCAATTTGCGGGTCCCAGTGTTTCATATATTTAGAGCTTACCATTACATTGAGTTACGTTGACAAACGCCTTTCGTTATTGACATCATTGACGTGGATCAAATCTACTTGATATAAAGGTCGGCAAAATAATAGCATATCAGCATTATTTTGAGTGGTTATGTTGCGGTCAGAGAGGAATAAAGCGACGAGGTTAGTAAATACCTGTTTATCTTTATACTAAACAGCTTGTAGGACCATTCATTTCATTCACCAGGGGCCGTATTTACAAAGCTTCTTAGTAAAATCTTAAAATTAAGTCAAATTTTCAAAAGCAAATATCCCTTTTTTTACTCTAAAATACTTCAATAAAACCTTGCATGCTTGTGAGAAACTATGTTTTTCACAACCTTGCAAAGTTTCATTGAAATATTATTGAAAATAAATTGGAAATCTGCATTTGAATTTTTCACTTCAGTTTTAGATTTTACAAAGAAGCTTTGGGAGTACGGTCCCTGGTATTCTGCACCAAGTCCAGTTAGCTGGAAGGAAAATGTTTGGATATACATGAACGAATTTTCTTCTTAACTACTGTTTTAAATGCGTAACTCAATGTTAAATTTATTTAATAAAGATTATTTCTGTGATACTCTTTACAATAAATACTTGTCTCATCTTGCATCTCAGTCTGTTTATTTGCATGCATACATGTACACTACAAATACCCTATTGATCAGGTACTTATATTTTGAAAATAATTGTAATGGATCACGGTGCCTCTTAACAGTATCAAGATCTTGCATATTTGTGAATACGTAGACTTCCTAAATCATATTTTTTTTTAAATTGCGACCAATAAAAACCCGATATACGTAAGGAGTGTTCAATCTACAGCAGAGTTACCCCTAAAGAATATGTAAAATTAAGAATATTTTGAGTTCCTGAATATATTCAATTTAATATAAAGTAGATAGAGTATGTGATATATATGTTTGTGATAAGAAATGTGTGTCTAAAGGCTATATTGGTAATTACTTTAAATTTATAAATTAACTCCATTTATAAAGTCTAGATATCCCCTTTACAACACTATGGAAGCTTGTTAAAATAGGTTGCGAGTATCAATACTTTTACAATTCAACACACCCTCTTCATTTTCAATGCACAACTTGTGTTTGCAGTCCACATTACAACATATTACCATATAATACTTGCATTGCTATTAATATGCATTCTTCTGAAAGATAAAAACACTGAAACCATGTAATTTGTTGCATTTTTGAGCAACTTCTTTGTGTTGTTTGTCATCGGAAATTGGTTCAAGTTTGCTAGCAACACAGTAAACTGTATTCTTCCTATGGCCTTAGGGACAAGCCCCAGGCAAAAACATGATTGAAGTAAACATCACAAAGCGCCGTTGTAATGATGATTTTATAATTAGAAGAATATATTATGCATTCGGTGTTATACCAATATAGTGAGGCTAAAATGCGACCACAAAACCATCGACTCTGTATTTGGTCACGTATAAGTAAGGTAAACGCGTAATACTTTTTATTGTCTGCATTGATGATTTTCCGTTACAAAGTAAAACGAAACAAGAGGACCATAATGGTCCTATATCGCTCACCTGATAAAAGGGCTACAAAAGAACCATCACATTATGATATAGGTGTATAAAGAAAGCTAAAGAACTGGCCCCGCCCCGGGCAATCATGTTTTTTGAGATATCATCATTCTTTAAAAAATCTTAGGTCCACTCAAAAAACTTTTCTGCGAAATTAATTGGACCAGTTGTTTTGGAGAAGAAGATTTTCAATTTTTTCTATATAGCCATATATAGATAAATGACTGCCCCTGGCGGCAATTTGTTTTGAGATATCATCATGTTTTGAATAACTTTGGTAAAGGTCTACCCAAGG
>JAULCE010329284.1:0-10454 GCA_032359355.1 Macoma nasuta | reverse complement strand
GTTCTAAAATTTGCAAGCAGCATGGATCACAATGAGACGCCGTGTTACACGGCGTCTCATTGTGAACCAAGCTGTTTGCAAATGGCATCGTAGTTTCTTCTGTAGCACGCATAAAGGTGAATATTTGCCAAGATCTCAGGATTTGTCAAGGTCCAGTTATTTTTACCATTGACTTGGTCGGATTTCTTACAAAAACAGTGCGCGTGTGCAGCATCTGATGCAACACTTTGAAGCATATATCATCACCTTAACCTGCTTTGTGATGGTCTTCTTGGCTTCCCCTCGTGTGAAATGATTGATATGATTGCTACTGTGGGATTTCTAACCGTAAGACAGGTCAAACAGTATAGACCTATACTAGTTGCCATGTTGAAAATAATACATCTAGTTACAGTGCAAACTAATTCGAACGGTGTAGAACAAAATCGTAATGCTTTTGGCCAGTTTCAAGTAGTGTAGACCCAGATCAGATGCCACGTCAGAGACGTAGCGTCTGATCATGGTCTACACTGTTTGAACAGTCTTATGGTTGGAAATCGCAGAGCGGCGCTCATTAGACATGGCCTGGGTTAACTGTTTGGGAAAAAACTGCAGCAGTTCATAGAGCTGATTGTATTATTTTTTGCTTCTGATAAGAAGTTATGTTATTTGAAATTATGTTAACCGTTTACTCAATAGATACCTAATATGATGCCTTTGTAGCAAACGACTATTCAAACATAATAGGAAATGGAGCATTAGCTCAAACAGAGTAAATGCTCCATTTCCCACATTTTTTTCAAACTTATTAAAATTAAAATTTAGTTGCTCTTAGATAGTCGTCTGTTTCATCAGATGTTTTCATTGTGAATGGATCTAAAAGAACATATAGAGTTAAGGATAATGTACAATTTTAAAAAATCGTTATTAGCAATGTTTCTCATTTTCATGCATAAGGTGCTATCATAATAAAGTGCTTCTCATTTCATTCACTTCAAACAAAATTATTGGTCACAATTACACTGACCTCTTTTTAGGTTCTGCTTAATGTTTTCCAAGTGCAACACTGGTGTGTATGTGCTGACACTGTGATTTTCTGTGAGTTTCACTGGCGGCTGAAACCCTTTTTATCCCTTTATCATGCCTTAGCAACTGATTACTATTGAACACATTGTTGGAAACGGAGCATTTGCTTGATTTCATTGTAAATTAGTCATTTCATACTCTGTACGTTTATTCAACTGCGACATCCAAGTGTTTTGAACGCTCCATTGAGATGGATATTTGGTTTCTCTGGCTGTGTGTAGTCCATACAACCAGCAAATTCATGTGCACATTTACAAGAGAACATCTGTATTTTTGTTGCTTATAGCTCTGCATCTATCTGCAAAAGCAGAAAATTAAATGTAAAATGTGACAGTTGTAGCACCAATCTGCTCTTTTTATGGCAATCCTCAAATCTTTGCATTCTATTCAACAAGTGATAACATTTGTAAACAATTTGTTTCCAGATCAAACTATTTGACACTCATAGATTCTAAGCGGTAGCAAAACACAAGAATAGGCAAATCTTCTTCAGTTAATATAACATTATCATACAAAAAGTTTAAAAATGCTACATTGTTTAATATTGTAAATAAACATTGATCCTAAAAGTGAAAAGTTGCATACACAAAGAACCAGTTTTTTAACAGTTTAAAATTGTCTTGACCTTTTTCAAATTAATTGCATTTTTTAACAGACAATACTGCATGAATTATAAAATTTTAGATGAATCAAGACTACTTCAATTTAATTATTTTTCGGCTATATCCAGGTCAGTTTTCTATTAAAATAAAAAACTATTTTACCAATGTTTGAAATTTTGAATGACCGGCAAAGGTCGAAAAGGGCCGCATTTGGACACGTCGCTAATATATTGAGGTAATATTAGTAATGACGTTATTCACATGCCTAACAGAGATTTATAGGTAATTCTCAGTGAAATTTTAACTTTTCAGCAATAAATTATAACCTTTTTGCGATTCTTATTTGGAGTGAAATATCTGGAGTTGGGGTCTAACATTTGGAAAAAAAAGATTTTTGGACTATCATTTTTTTTATTTTTTTTTGGATTTTTCTTAAAAAGTGTTTTGAACTGTGTCTTTTCTCGTTTTGGGATAAAACTTGTTGTTTTTTTGGACTTGGTCATATGTACAAAAAGTGCATGTAAGAAAGTGAAGGTTACACTGTAAGATTGAATTTTATTTCACTAGTGGGAAGCAAAAGTAGTACTTCGCCACTCGTGAAAACACCACCTTTGCTTCCCATTCGATAAAATAGATCTTTCACTTAAAAATGCAATTATCATCTCTATGTTATATGTAAGTATTACGTAAAAGTAATTTATAAATTAACACAATTCATGTGATTGTCTACAACACATTTTAATAAAAATATTGCAGTTCAATGCCTCATTATTGAAGAATGTTCTGGATCAACACTTTAAGACAAATCTTAAAGTTGGTTATGCATAAATGGTTTAGATGTATTTCTGTATTTATTGAAAAACAAAATACATGTACTTCATATTTTGTTTAAAATGTTGAGTCACTTTCAAGACTTCTCACCAACATATTTGCTGCATCATTAGATCATAAAAGTAGACAAGAAGGTCAAGCAGGACACACCATATACAAAACAAACAGCCACCCGAACAGCACGAAAACTATTCATTGTCAGCACACTCGTGCAAATACACACCCACGCACACATACACACATACGCTCACCCACATAAACACACACAGCATATATAAGACACACGCGGACATGTAACAGACATAAAACTAGTGTGAAAACAGGAGTACCGCCTTGGAATGGTCAGTGGCAAAAGCATTTCATTTCTACTTTAATGAGTTTGCGTTTGGTACAATGAAAGGATGGTTATTATTTCTTGTTTAAACCTTAATGTAACGTAACGAAAAAGATTTAATGTGAGCATCACTTTTTATGGCCAGGTTATACGTTATTGTTTTTACTATACAGATACAGTCAAGCACTATGGCAGAAAAAACCCCAAAAGACGGTGGTGGCTATGGATGGATTGTCGTTTTTGCTACATTTGGTATCATGTTCATGATCGATGGCGTTCTTAACTCATTCGGACTTCTACTTGTTGGACTGATGGAAGAATTACAGGGCTCGACTGTATCAGTTGCGGCTGCTGGAGGCATTTTTCTTGGTTTTGTAGCATTTTCTGGTATGTTGTTTGTATATATTTCAAATATTTCTTTTTTGTATTAGAATTTAATTGTTTTCACTTATGCAAAGTTAATGTTTATGGTTTTTATAGGTACGTAATCTTAATACATCATTTCTATCGTAATATGTCCTAGTATGCAGCCATGTGCCTGACGACTTTCTGATCAGATGGTTCAATTGACTTTATTGTTGATGAAATACGTTACAAGGATAAAAAAGCACTAGATATACTTTTTCCGTTTAAAACTTATAAAACGAAAGTTATTTCCATAAAAAATTTGGATTATATTTTCAAGATTTATGTAAGATGTCCAATATGTGTTATATCTTTTGCGAAGGACACATGTGGTCGGTAAATAATGTGTCAGATCGGAAACAACTGTGTTCCTACCACTTTATATGAAAAGTGAACACTTTTGTTACGGGTTTTGTTAGCAAACACTTTGACGGATGCTTTCATCATTAATTCATAACATAGGCGCAAAGTAATTAACTTTTCGGTAAAATAATAAAATCTATATGTTGTGATATTATTTTACAGCACCTTTTGCGGGGTCACTGTCGGATGCGTTTGGCAGGCGATATGTAGCTCTGGCTGGGGCCATCTTCTTTTCATCTGGTCTTTTAGGCAGTGCCTTTGTATCAAATATAGCGCTTCTTTATTTTACCTATGGGATACTTGGTGGTAAGTGTATCGAGGATATAACATGATGACCATTCATTAGCTTTTTTTGAAGTGAGTATTTTTTTATTGGAATAAAATGACGTGAGTATTGGCGAAATTCGCGTTAATCTTATAACAACTAGTAAAAAGAATATTGATGAAATGTAAACGAAAGTAAATTTCTATTTATCACATGACGATGGAGTTGATTGAGTTTATAGATATTGAAATACTTGGATAGACTCCCTCTATATTTGTTTGCCCATAAAAAGAACATAGATGGCAACATCATAGACATACCATAACATTCAGCAAATATTCCAATCTACAAAGACATTATGATAGCACTTACACAGCAACTACCCTAGTTCTTAAGGGTCGTATGCTTAAAGGTTTATTATATGAATGATGGATGTTGACAATATATTTTTGAATGAATGTGTGTCTTCTTCATTCAAAGTCTAGATTAACACTAAAGATATTCCAATGATATAAAATGCATACTTAGGGTAGATTAGCGTTTCAGATAAGCATGCGTGAGTGTTACACTTTTAAGAAAAATCTAAATTTCTTCACCAAACAATTCTAACAAGTGGTTCCTCTATAATATTTGGAAATAAGGCTTTGAGCATTGTGCATATTCGCGTTATCTGGCGTTCTGCTAGGTTCTTAGGATTCGATACAATGAGTTTAAAACATTTCAGTTCCGGATAAGACGTCAATTTACTGATCTGCTGATCAACTGAGGCTTTTAATTGTTTGCATAGCGTATTAGTTTTCGCTAATTACCATATTAGTTGGAAAAGAATAGAGTTCCACAAATGTAATAAAAGAGCATATTGTGCTTTAAGAAACATTTTCTAGACTTTGTCGGTCTAGTTCATTGTTCTAAATAATGCAAAAAACAATCCTTTTTTCCGTCACGTCAGCGCAACAACTGAATAAGTGCATGTTTTCACAAGACATTTTTTTATAAAATGACTCACATAGTAATGTTTATACCCTAAAAGAGAATCAGAAGTATATTCCAATTAAATAGATAATTTTGAAATAAGAAACAAAACGTGTAATGATATATTATCTTCGTGCAATAACTCAATAAGTGCATTTATTTACTTCTTGTAAGAAAACATTTATCTCTTCATGCAATTTATGTTTGGTGTAAGATAACAATAGGTGCAGTGGCAGGTCTTTTGCCTCGGTTTTAATAGCTTTCATAAGATATTTCTCTTGTGCATTAGTCTTAATATAGTTAGTTGAATAAAAAGTCAATGCTACAGAAATTTCAACAAGCTTCTTTTTTAAACAGATGTGTACAGTCATGATGTTAACAGCGTTCGTTTTAAATAGGTATGGATATGTCACTGTTTGTTGCAACTCAACATAAACACATGACATAATATCACACCTAGTTGCGTCTTTCCTTATCTCAGGCAAACCATCCTTTGTAACTAACCTGCAAATGCTAAATGCAGGACAAAAAGCTGACTGAATTGTGCGAAATCCTGTTTGAACCACCGAGCCACGATGGCATGGGCATAAACATAATGAACATTATTTGACTCATTCGGCATTTATCTGTAATACCATCTCGAAATATGCATTTTGTTTCAGTTTGATACATAACTACATAAATGTCAATAGAAATGATTACAAGCATCTAAGTCTTTGAAAGTATATGAAACCTGGACATAGAAATTCCAAGATGTAAAAATATCGATGGAAATTGACATTGTATCATTTAGTGTACAAGACTCCCCCGTGAGTCTAGTAATTTTCACAAGATTTCAATGCATTGCAGAACTGAGGAAGGTGTATACTAAATTTACAAATTCTACCAGGGTATACTCTTCTCAAAAATGACTACGAGTAAAACTATGATAAAGTAAAATAATGCTAACTCAAATACAAAGTAATGTTGAGGTCATTTTGTATCAAAAGTAGAAGAAGAGATCCTGCAGACAAAGCCTCACACATCTTTCCTTACCCATCTTGGAAGCTTATATAAACTTGGGGACGATTCCAAGGTTAGAGACTCAAAATTTCTACACCAACACAAAGGAAACACGCAAGATCTACTAATGACTTCATGTTGTACAATCGACGTCCTTGGTAAAATTATACTTCAGTATAAGTTATAGATCTAGTTTCTTGACAGGGTAGTGAGGGTACATGATGATTTATTCCCGGCTGAGGAAAATCATGTCACCTGAGCCATTAGGCGAGGATGTACATGGTTTTACCAGCCGGGAATAAATCGTCATGTACCCTGTCAAGAAAATGTATAACAAATTTATTATACTGCAAAGGTTTTAATCGTGTTTTTCCATGTTATTCATCAATTTACATGCTTCTTATCTATATCACTCCTGGTTTTTCCCACGTCAGCAGATTCCCCCTAAGGAATCCCAATATTGCACGCAAATCCGAGAAATGACGTCAAAATTGTTTACCAGTTGTTATGACACCATGTTCAATCTTCGGTAAAAAACCCATAATTCACAGTGTAAAGTCATACAACTTTCTTGAAATTCTTTCTTATGATACGGATAACATTTTACATGTGCTTGGAATATTGTTTTAGTAGATTAATTGCGAAAAATCCAAAGTGAAGTGTTAAAGGGAATACTGATTACACGGCTGCTCACAGGGAACATCAATTGATGTTCCGGGTTGATTGACCAATCATATTATATTAGAGGATTTTTCTTTGCAGTATAATAATGTATTAAGTACATTGGGGAGCTTTTCTACAAAGCCATACAGTCTACTCTCAAAAGTTTGAACCGGCATAATTCGAACACCCCCGAAACCTCGAACACATTTTAAAGTCCCGGCAAAACTGCTATATAAACCTATTTGTTCGACTACGGTAAATTCGAACACCAATAATCGGAACTTTTGAACCGTGTCTGTGGTCCCTGCACTGAAAAAAGTATGTATTTGGCACCTGTTTATCCAAACCCCCACAGCCGTCTGCAGTCATTCACACCTCTGACCCGAGATTAAATGACACGGGTGGTGTTTGATGTGTTACTTGCCATAAACTTTGGCAAGTGTTTTTCAATCAGAGCAAGTCAATGGACCCAAGTTGCATGTTAAGACTTCTGATTTAATTTGGTCAAGCCTGCAGATTTACTTTTTATAATCCACAATCTTAAAAAATCGAAATGTCTGACAAATGTTCAGCTATACGTATGGCTGTTCAACATGGCATGTAGCTCTTATGCATTCCGTTTTGTATTAAATACTCGTACTTGAAGATTGATTTGTTGCTTATCATCTGTGCTTAAATTTGGTGCTCTATGAAATGAAATAAAGTCTTAAAATTTAGCAATAATTCTTATTTCTTTTGTATCCGTTTCAAAACTGTACGGCCGCTGTACAGATAGCTTTACTAATATCAGAACGAGGCAATGTAAACAAAAATATCAGAGACATTATGTTTGCCGTGTATAATGGAGTATACATTAATATATTAACTTTCCTTCTGACATTCTTGTAAGGCATTTCTCTTATCACACACATAAAGTCATCAGACTCCTGAAAATTCGAACATCCCATTATTCGAACTTCAAATTTCTCCCCAAAGGTGTTCGAACTTTCGGGAGTAGACTGTTTAAGGAACACTGCCGCCTCATCTCTTGGTTAACATAGTTTTATCAAATAGTATCATGGCTTGAACAATTGGGGAGGAGGGTCACTCAAAAAATATTTCTGTGTAATGAATTAAAAAAGTACGCTATAAATATATGAAAATAGAAATGTGTCCATAGGACACTGATGCCATTCGTTTCAGACAAGATATTGTTTTCAAGTAATTTTTGCAAATTAAGGCTTGATTCAGGTGAGTTTTGATATGATTTCTCCGTAATTACATGATCGATTTAAATGATACAAAGTGCACAAAAGGTGTAAAGCGCAAATGGCGTGTATGTTTCCTTTTTGTGAATAGGGTTGGATATCGTTAAGAACGAACCGATCCGATACCGATACTGATACCAACAAACTGATACGGTCTTTTTATCGATACCGATACTGATACCACGTCCATGTATTGTGCTTTTTAGTACATCTTATCATCAATATATTGGTAACTTGGTAAGTATTAACTACCTTTAATACTTTTAATGCACCGTTTCAAATATTTTCATATGGGATAACATCATTAAAGAACATTTAAATCCTGTAAATGGAATGTTTTATTTAAACTATCAAACAATTAACAAATAAACATATTTTTCAAATACATCTAATAATTTAATTTCTTATCTATGACTAGACTGGCTATTACATTGTTTCTGTTTAACCCTTTTGGTGCCTATGTAGCAAATGACCTTTGAAAACAATATGAGATATGAAGCATGATGAGCAAATGCTTCATTTCTAACAAATACTTTCAAAACCATTCTAAACTTGATTTCAAAATATATGTTTTTGTTCTTAGATATTCATACTGTTTGTCATATTATTTTAATATCCATGTGGACAAGTCTAAAATATCAAATTTAGTAAAGGGTTAAAAGTAATTTACCTGCACTCTTTAAATACAAAATATCAGCTTCAAAACAGCAACTGTGACAAACTCAAGATAAATCTAAGACTAGAGTTAACACTTTTAATTTTAACATAAACATTTTAAACGAACTTGAAACAATTAAGAGTCATTGTACCGTTCATATTGGAAACTCCTATGTTCCCCACAAGAATGTTAATTTCAAAGCATTTAGGAGACAGTATGTAACAGCTGGAGCTATATCAAAAAGAAAGGGTGTTTTGCTAACATTTGCATGCATTTGTAGCTTGTAACACGTTTCATCAATCACACAATAGCTAGTGTACTTTTTCATTTCTGACTCAAAATTGTCGTATTCATTAAACAATGTCAAACTACCAATTTTAGCATTTCTACGCGACACTGTGCATGTAACATGTCAGTGTAATGATCTAGGAAGGGCAAGTTACCCTTAAATAAATGAATTAAAGTTCAAAGGCAGAAATATCAGGTTTCGAAAATGATGTTCTGAATTCTTTTCAGAGCCCAAGTTAAGGTGCGTAACGCACATGCTAGAATCCTCATTTCTCAACAAAACACCATGTTTTGACCCATACATTAGGGCATCTTGGAAAAAGTAGATTCTAATGAATGATCAAAACATAAGGTCTGGTTGAAAAATACCGAAACAGATTGAAAAAATATTTAAGATATGCACGCTTATCTGGAGTTCTGTTTGTTTACATGTCAAAGCTTCAAGGTCAAATGTTCAAACTCTATTATTTATGAATTTGAAGCTAAATTCAATAATTCGAGGGTAACTTGCCCTTCCTTAATCATTTAACTTACCTGTTCTATGCACAATGTCACGTAAAAATGCTAAATTGTGTAGTTTGGCATTTTTGTTTTTGAGTACGACAATTTTGACACAGAAATGAAAAAGTACACTGGCTATTGTGCGATTGATGAAACGTGTTACAAGCTACAAATGTATGCACGTGGTAGCAAAATATCCGACCTTTCTTATACAGCTTCAGTTTTTACCAATTGTCTCCTTATTGCTTTGAAATTAACATTCTTGTGTGTGGACATAGAGTTTTATCATTTGGAAGGTTACAACCCCCTTAACTTATAATGATTCTAATCAGATTCATCCCTTTTACTTCGTAGTTTTCTTATCATGCGACGTTTAATATGGTATAAGCTGTTTTACTTAACCCTTTCACCACCATATGCGACTCGGATCGATATTGCAATAATGTGATGTCCCAGATTAGGCGGCGTCTGAACAAAATATATATTCCAAATAAAAGTGTTTTGGAAAAGCCAAAGTTTATTTCTGTTATCTAATTCGTTAAAGTATTTGATTAAAAACAAGTTACAGCCGACACTTTTAATTTCGGCGGCGATAGGGTTTGAATTAAGAATCACTATTTAAATTTAGAATCAATGAAACCGGCTCTTGTATCCACTAACGACTTTGGACATGTTGAACCATATTGCAAATATCATTTTACAACTGCAGTTGATTGTAAATAAGGTAAAATTTTGGTTATTGTACCAAATATGAAATCCACTATATGGGCACTCGGACTTTAAAAAAGTAAATACCCAGATCGTTTGCCTTGCTATTAACGTTACATCTAATCATTGGAAGTTCTATCTTTTATTCATTTACAGGTACAATGTGAAGTCCTCTACAATTGCAATCAGTGCAGACTCTGATCAAATGCCACGTCAGAGACATGGCAGCTGATCTGGGTCTACACTGTTTGCAATGGCCGAGTGCCCCTTTGCGCATGACGCTGGCCATATATTGTTATCATCACGTGACATTCTAATCACATAAGTTGTGAATCGCACATGCCTAATTGTCTCATGTTTTAAGAGTCAACGTCTACCGGAGTAGAGTCGCTCGATTAAGAATTCCACATATCATGTGACATACTGATTCTGAAAGTAGTTCTGCCTGTTTAGTTACAATTATAATAATTCCAACGTCATTGTTATGATGGCAACAATATATGCTCCATAATTCAAATCTCATCATTCTATATGAGTTATTTACTGTGAA
>JAULCE010329062.1:0-10456 GCA_032359355.1 Macoma nasuta | reverse complement strand
TTCCTTTTTGTCACATGACGGCTTTTAAACCAATCAGAAGCACAGATTTGAACTGCTTTGCATACGATTGCAATTATTGTTGTATGACACGTGGCTTGAACTACATGTCGTCGTTGATCTTCTAAAACCACGTATCTGTAATTTTTAAACAAATTGGCACATACGTTGGTTTGGAAGATCACCGGCGATTTCTCACAAAATCATGTAAGTGCCATCTGCATAAATGGCAAATACGCTTTTTAAGAACACCAATGTTCTTCTGAATTGATGATTTTTAAAAGTTGTGTTTCTCTATCGCAGATTGTCTCGAGTGCGACGGGAAACTTGAGAAAGTTAGCGTGTGTTACGGTAAGTATGAAAGGAGCATTTCGTTATGTCCGTGGGCCGTATTCATAAAGCACCTAAGGAATATCTCAAACTTAAGTGAAGAATTCAAATGCATATTCCTAACTTACTTTCGATTATACTGTGTTTTTCATAAGCATGCAAAGTTTCATTGAAGTAATGTGGATCATTATCTTGACACATTGAAAATCATTATTTTGATCTCATTTAACCATGTATAATTTCAGCTGCTTAATTTCTTTTTACCCGTTAGGTGGCCTAACAGGAAAAACGATCAAGGACGCCCAGTGTATCATAAGTAACGAATGTGTCGACACCTACCGTAGCGACGCATGTGACATATGCGGCATTGGCGCCACGAAGGAGGAATCTGCATTCAAAGACTGCACTGGAAAGTGTTTTACCAGGGGTAAGTTTCCATCCTTTAGTTACAGCTAACATTACTTGAAAACACAAACTCAGTTATATCGAATCAATGATTTGATAAAAACTTAATCGCTTCACTGCCAGGCAGGTTGTGCACACGCACAATATTTGTTCTACTTCCGCTTTAGACTTTACACACTCCTTCGACCTTTGGTAAAACCATCGACCGAGTGACAAACAGCTTGGATACAAATGAGACGCCGAGTTTCTCGGCGTCTAGGATCAAAGATGTCTGCATATGTTATTATAATCGGGGTAGGGCAGAGAACGAGTTAACAGAACATGGATTTCTGCTTTGAGGTAACATGTCGAAGGTTGGGAGGGAGAACTTTATTTTAATCAGTTTGAAATATAAAAATATTCCACAAGTCTCGGGGTTACGTGTTTAGGTTGTTTTCTAGAATGGTACATTGTCTTAACCCTTTCACCACCGTATTCGCCTTAATGTGCCGTTGAAAAATGTGCAGGCCCAGATTAGAGGCCGCCTTTAAAGGCGGCGTCGGATCTGGGACTTCACTGTTTGCAACTAATGATATTCCCATTCCTTACATGTCTAACAGTGTTTTATAGGGATTTCTCGGTGAAAGAGAATCCTATAATTTCACTGCTGGCGGCGAAAGTTTAACTTTTCAGCAGTGAAATTATAATATATTTTTTGTGTAGTTTTTAGTTTTGAATTCAAAAAGTTAAATAAAAAACAAATATAATAATAAAAAATAACACATTCTTTTTTTTTTACTTAAGTTTTTAATTTAAGTTAGAATTTCTTGTATTGTGGTCAAACATTTTTTGTTTTGACTTAGTCACACTCTTTTTCTCATTTATAACTGTCTAAACTTTAAATTTCAAGACTATACATGTAAGAAATATAATAATTGTATTTTACAGTGTAAGAACTATATTTCACATGTAGGCAGCAAAGGGGGTGTTTTCACTCGTAGCTTCGCCACTCGTGAAAACATCACATTTCCTTCTCACTCGATGAAATATAATTCAATCTTACACTGTAAAATACATTTATCCTCTATGTAAACATGTCGAAAAAACAAATGTTTATTTGGGCCACGTTACGCGAAAAGGGTCGCTCAGACATAGCAAATAGTGTAGCCCCAGACCAGCCGCCACGTCACTGGCGTGGCGGCTGGTCAAGGTCTGCATTGTTTGGAATCTTAGAGATCATCTACATTAATTGTAATTTTATCTTTAAATGAATACAAATGGTCAATTTCGTGACTAGATGCTGGAATAGTAGCGCTGAAAAAGAGCCGAGTCAGCGCTTTTTTATATGTCCGAGTGGCCCTTTTCGCGTGACGCGGCCCATTTAATCATCTTTGTTATTTATTTCGTTTAACTATTTTATCTTAAACTAGTCACAACCGAGAATTTTAAATTTGGCACCAAAAGGGTTAAACTTGGATCGAGTGACAGCATTATAAAAGTAAACAAGGCTACTCTTTAACTTGGACACGGTTGAAAACAGTTGTGCTCCGTCTTGAAAGGCGGACTGAAGTTATTATTAGAATTTCAACAATCTTCAGAATAACAAACTATAAAATTCACTGTTATGTGAATATGATTAATCTTGGAATGAACTCACATGAACCAGGTCCCAAGATAGCGTGAGTATTTTAATTTCTAAAATCTTTATTTCTTAAGCAAACCATATTGACTGACCACTCGTTTGAATCATCTTGAAAACTTCTAACGAGCGGTCACTCCAAAAGACGAGTCTAGCGAGTGGTCACTCAATAGGATTTGGTTAAGGGTTTGACAAAGTCGTAATGAGAGTATCATATTCTTAAAAAAATTCCTCTAACCCTGTTGTATATTAGAAACACTAATTATATGTAAATTGACTAGGCTAAATCAAAGTTCAATACACGAAGTTTTAGTTCTAATCATGTATAATTAGTACAGGTCGAGTCAAAACAGTGTGTTTTCGCGAGTTGTTTGCATTCGCATCAAAACTCAACAACAAAGGCAGTGACAGTAATAAACCTTACGGATAATTAGGAACTAAAACATAATCAAGAATGTACGAGAGTTAGATTTTGTAAAAGAAACTGCTATAACCGAGAATCACCCGAAACAACTATTGTAAACAAACATTTGTTGTCAATGTCAAACATTCAGTTCTGTTCCGGGCGATGTTAGGTTATATCAGTACTTTTTACAAAATGTGGCCCTCGTACATTCCAGATTATGTTTTTGTTCCGAATTATCCGTAAAGTTTATTACGTACACTGCTTGCGTTTCTGAGTTTCGATGCGAATGCCGAAAACAATTGTTTTGACTCGCCCTGTATTGATTGGTCATACTTAGTACTAAAAACATGCATTGTAATTCGTTTCAGCTAGTCAATGTAGATATGCTTAGTTTTTCAAATATCCAACAGAGAAAGTGGCAATTGGCCATTTAACCTTTTAATGCAAGGACAGACCCATATGTTGAGTTTGACAAACCCTTAAGAAATATATATATATATGTGTGTCGTCAATAATGTAACACTCACGCATGCGTACCTGGAGCCCTGTAAACCAGGCGAGCGTTGACACGTGGTGTTTATTTTCTTACAGAGACCAAGGCCGACATGCTCGTGGTAGACGCCTGTGGAGACTGCGATGGCCATGGTGACAGGTGTGATCCCGAGGTTCAGAGCGTCTCTCTGGGGTACCTCCCCAACAACGTAAAGGTGGTACGTACACGTATATAAGGAGTTTGAGGTTTTGGTGCAAAACCTGTTGTAACTCCTCCTTCACCAAAGGGAAAGAGTTACAATAGTTTTGCACCAAGCTCTCGAAATGTTGCTTCGGTAATGTAACAAATCACCGCCATCGTTGTTGACATGGTAGACGATTCTTTAGATTCCTGAGTCAGCAATTAAATATGGAGCGTGCATTTGGAGCGTGCATTTGTGAGCTTTTTCTTTGTAAATCAAGTATTGATTGTAATGTATTGCAAGCAGTGCCGATCCAGACCAAACAACTACCAATGAATTGTGCATACGGGCAACTCAAATCAAAGTCAACAATGCTTTCTGTTTTAATTCACCTCGAATGAATCATACAATCTATTGACGCTTCCTATAATGGTGTATGAATACCTTTTCAAAATCAGCTTTTCATTATGTCAACTAAAATTTTATGATGTAATTTGGCGCATGTATAGCAGGCTCTGATATATTCCTATAGGGTCTTAGTCTAACCGGCAGAGGGTTTTTGACGCCGGACATCGATATACTTGTGTTTTCACCAAGAAAGGAGATTGTTCAGGAGGCGACCGACATGCATGTTGAGTCTGGGAGTAATATGCGTGTGAACGTTACAAACTTGGCAAAAGGTAAGCTCCGTCACTAGGTTTCACACTTTAAGTCCATATACATTGTAAAGACTCATTCATAATGAAAGTATATGATTGAAAGCAAGAATGTGAAATAGACGTTGAACCTTCACGGCATGATCATGCATTAATCTACTTTGAGTAGTAGTCGCTCAGTTTTACTATGAGGTCTGATAGTGCTATAGTCTAATTGAAGAAGTTACACTTTAGCTGATACGATAGGGCCTGAAATGTAAAAGTCGTTCAGTTGAATATATGGCCTGAAAATGCTATGATCTACTTAATTAAAGTAGCATCCTCTAAGTTTAAACTATACGTACTTATCATACTATGTTCTACTTGGAGTAGAAGTCGTTAAGTTGAAACTACAGGATCTGATCATTAGTGGTGGGAATGAAAGAAAAAATGCCAGGGGAAAAATGCCAGTGGAAAAAATGCCAGTGGAAAAAGTTTCAGTGGCAAAACGGATAAAATGCCAGTAGTATAAATGCCAGTGGAAAAAATGCTAGTGGTAATCTTTATTTCATTGAATAAATTACGTCTTATTTATTCTTTTACATATTTTTAGATGAGGATTAATGAAGTGCAAGTGAAAGTTATAATCTATAATTTGAATTTTCATACAGCTTGGATTGATGCCAATTGAACGACTTTTTAGAATTAAGTCATGAGAGTTTGAGAAGACGACAGTCGGATAAGGGCTTAAAGATTTTTCACACATACGATAAAGTGATAACAATACCTATCTTTTTTCTTCGAAAAAGAGACGTGTGCAAAATAAGTAGATGATTGACAAACAGTGCACACCCTAACCACGACGACGGCAACGTGATGTCAATTCATGATCGTTTTTTCTTTGACTAGGTAGAAGGAGTTGATGAGTGACAATCAGTGCAGACCCTGATCAGTAATGTTGTTAAAATAACTCTCTAAACCGGACACTCTTTAAACCGGAAATATGAGTAAACAATGTTTTTTACAGTTCACACCTTTATGTAGGCAGAACGTATTGCAGCATATTAGAGGTTTCTGTATTACTTTCAGCCTGTATTAAGCAGCCACCTGTTTTTACAACACATCAGTTTTTGTTAAAAATGTCCATTTTAGATGGGTTTTACTGTAATCGATTGGTCTCCAGTGTTAACAATGTCCAAATATCTATAGATTTCAATCAGATTCTGGAATATTTGGTGTGTTTTGACCGCCCTGTTCTTTTGACGACTTTGTCATGTTGACACTATAAATAATGTATTAGGTCTACATCGATACCTAAATAATAACTAAGACATTACTTTATCTAATTAACAAAATTGACATCTGGCCTTTTTACATTTTATGTCATTTAAGATGTGTTTTGACTACCTGTATTCTATTTAAAATTATGTCATTTTAACACCCTAAATAATGATTAACACCCTAATAAATACTAATAACTAAGACATGATTTTGTTTGATTTAAAACAAAATGAATTCTGGCATTTTTACTCTATTTGCCATTTTAGGTGTGTTTTGACTACCCTGAATTATATTTTACAAGATAATTAAAAACAAAAGACCACTGGCGTTTTTACACTTTTCGCCATTGAAGGTGTGTTTTTGACTACCCTGTATTCTATTTTACAAAATAAATTTAAAAAAAAGACCACTGGCATTGTTTTCTCTGGCATTTTTACCATTGGCGTTTTCTTCCACTTATCATTGGCATTTTTACCACTGGCATTTTTCCACTGGCATTTTTTCCACTGGCATTTGTACTGTACAGTTGTATGCTGCTTACATGATATGCGGAAAGTGTGAATCATGACTTCACAGACAATGTTTAACAAAGTCAGCTGTTTGACATTTGATGTTTAGAAATGTATATATTTTTTTCTCTTTTTCTCTCTTTTATTACTGAATCAGTTACCACGGTATATACTTATTCAGAAAATAAATGTTTGATGGAATAAAACAGAGTTATTACCGAGCTTATTTTCGTCGTATTTACCAAGAAGACCGAATAACGCACTTCATTTATGGTATCCTATAGGATGGACGTAAACTAAAACTTTGATTGTTCACAACTAAATGCCACGTACTGGGTTATGTTATAAATAGAATATATCATTCGTGTTCATAATATTTTGGATTTATTGTATTCGTCCTTTGGAAACGATAAAGAAACTCGGCAAAGCCTCGTTTTTTATCGTTTACAAAAGACCCATTTAATAAATTCAATAAATTATGAACACTCATGTAAGATGCTCTATTTCCTACACAAGCTATTTTAGACTACTCCACAAAAATAAAAATCTGGTGAAAAATATGAAAATCTAGGAAAGAGAAAAATGCTAATTTTGAGCTGTATTGAAATAACTGTAGATACAAGCAAAAGTTTCATTTCCGGCAATGTTTTCAATAGCCATTAGTTACAGATGTGATAAAAGACGCTTCTGTAGAAGAAATGGTTAAGAGGAAAGGGGTATTAAACGAGCAACAAAGTGAATGATTACAGTGGGCTTTTTTACGTACCTATCCATCTATGTTTGGACTTAATTGCTAGACAAATAGTATTTTCCGGGAACAGACGTCGCATTAAAAACGCGATGTGCCTGTATATGATTATTTGTTAAACATGTTAGGGTTATTTGTTCCACCTAAACCCGACACAATAACTTCACTCTGTTTAGATTCTTAAGTATTTTTTTTCACCAGGCACCTATATAATAGGAGCCAGGACCGGACCAGAAGGAACAGAACACGAATCTAAAACTAGTCCTGAGATAAAAGTGTACAGCGTCAACGGTAAGGGTTTATATAAATGGCTTGGTGCAAAACTATTGTAACTCCTTCACAAATGATACAATAGTTTCGCACCAAGCCGTCAATATGATGAATTGTAAAGTTTGAATTGCTTGATTATTCAACGGATCATAGTTTGTGTATATGTGCTGTTATGGTACATATTGTTTTTTTATTGCATACGAATCAGTAAAGTCAGAACAATTCCATGGTAGAGATTGACGTCATATTTTGCATAATGCAGTTCAATCAAACCATGACATACCAAAGAGATTTACTAAACTAAAGTATTTCATTATGTACAATGACTGATAATACTAAATGTTTTACTGAATTCTCAATTCTGAGAGTTATTAAGAAATAATAATATTTTATTTGACCAGAATTCCAAGTGGACGCTATATCTCCGGAGAGCTTTGATTATAATCCGCACACAGGCAAGCTTAACGTCAGCCTGCACGTGAGCACCGGTGAAAATCTCACACCGTTCGTTGACAGCATGGCTTGCCTCATAGGTTAGTAAAAGTGTTTGCTGAAACATTGCTTGTCTCTAATGTACGCTGAAGCGTTTGCCGACAGCATGGCTCTCCTCATAGAGAAGTAAAACTGTTTGGTGACAGTATGACCCGCCTTTTAGGTAAGTAAAAGTGTTTGCTGAAGGATGACCTGCCTCATAGATAAGTTTAAGTGTTTGCCTGAGCATGGCTTGTGTCATAGGTGAGTTTAAGTGTTTATCGAAAGCATGGGTTTCCTTATAGGTAAAAGAAAGTGTTTGCTGAAACAAGGCTTGGCATTAAGTATAGCAAGTAGAGTTAAAACCACGGTTGCTATATAGGTAGGTTTAAGTGTGCTGAAATGTGGCTTGACTTTTAGAAACATTGATTTTACTGAAAACATTGCTTGTCGTACAGATGAGTTATTTTGTTTTGGAGCATGGCTCAACTTTTAGAACAAATGGTTTGGCTGAAAATTTATGGAACAGAACAGTTTGGTATTACGAATATGCAGACAAACTTTTAATGCAGCGGTAATTCAATTAAGATCAATACATGACGTTAACATTTGAAATTGAACCAAGTCTCTGTTGTTTTATTCAAACGGGAAAAGGGCTATGATACAAAGATCAGATGTTACCATATTTAAAGCTCATAGAATCTGTGCAAAAAGCTTCTGCCTATGTGGCCATTTGATGGGGTTCGTTTATATATTGAAGCGCTCAAAATTAGTTGCTCTCCGCCCACGACAATTTTTTCCCAGGTTGCAGTAAATGTGTATACCCCTGAACAGTGTATGCATTTCCTCAACAGAAACGCCTTTTAGCACCTATGTAGCAGATTTATATTGAATATATTGTAAGAAACGAAGAATTTGCTCGTTATGGGCAAATGCTCTCTTTTCTACAATGATATAAATACAATTCAAAAATTGCATCATGTTTTGTTTGCCAAAATGGTCAAATTTTACATCAGATTATTTCGTTGTGACGGTTATAAAGATATTTTGTGTAAGAAAGGGTTATAACATTTTATTTCTAGGTTCAAAAGCGATCGCTGCAATATTTGCTGACTCCACTTCCACTCTGACATGTGAGATGACCGCACCAACGCATTCTAGTGACTTGGAGGTTTGTGCCAGTCTCAACAGAATCCATTCAATCGGCTGCAAGAGCCTTCGCGTCTATCATCCCGCACCGAATGTGCCAGAAAACGGAATACAATTTTCTGCAATTGGTAAATAGGAAACACTTGATCATACGATATACTTAACCCTTATTACGCCGAACGCGACCTTAATTGTGTCGTCAACCAGCTTGGATCCGGATATGACACCGAGTTACTCGGCGTCTGATCCGAATCCAAGTCGTTTGACACTTAGGCAACAGTTTCACAAAATTTCAAAGGAATCAAAACACGGTTTAGAGAACTCAGCTGACTTATTTTATTGGCGGCAGGATAAGGGTCAAAACGTTCACAGAATAACAGCTATAACAGTTCATACGATGCATATAGGATCTTACACGAGTTGTCGTTTGAGGTAAGCTTTTCTTAAACGAGTCTAGCAAAATATTATTAAGCGAGTCTTTGGCGAGCATAATAACATTTTTTTCTAGATGAGTTTAAGAAAGCTTATCTTAAAAGACAACGAGTGTAAGATTCTTTTGATCAAATATTTAAGAGTATAATTGATTCTAAAACTAGCTAACTGGAATAAGCTGAAAGTAACGTCGTGTATTGTGACGTCATTTGGTACAAATATAGTACGATGAGGCTATGACGTCTTTTTTTGTTTTACACATGTTTAATATAACAAAATTCGTGATGGTTGTATCAACTCGGAAACAACGCATGCTATGTGATAAATATTTATTCTTAGACTCAATCCCATTGGAGTGTTATCAGCTAGTGCATTGTACATGTATCATGTCAATGAGGCAAGCCTTAAATATGACAGTGGATACTAATCCTGCTAAATATATCCATGTACAAACAGTATATACCCTGATCAGACAACTACTGCATGCGTAATCTGACCTGGGTCTACACAGTTTACAAATAGCGTAACTATGCGTGAATATAAAGTCAATGTTGTTGATAGATAATATAACGAAAACTCAACAAGTTAGTACCATGTGTTCTGCGGACAGGGATCCCAAAGGTAGCCAGAAATTTGGCTATTCCGAAACCTTAATATTCGTAAAAAAATTGTAGCCTCATAAGGCGCCGTCTGATCTGGAACTTACCATTTTTGCAATGTCGACTTTAGTCGCCTAAGGTGGCGAAAGGGCGACTAGTTTCACTTTATTATTGAAGTGGTCTAAACTCGAGGAAATACAAAATAAACGATACAAACATTTTCGATAGTTTGGACAGTTCTCTGATTAATTTGTTAAAGGAGCTTGCATGGATTAATTTTAAAAAAAAATACCGTAACATTACCTCTCATTGAGTCCTGAATACATCGAAGGCTTTAACTTGTTAACTATAAAAATGTGTGTTTGTTTCTTACTTGATTTAACTAATGCACACGATTCTTTGAAAAACGACGAGAGACATCAGTTAGTATTTAATCTGTAGTGCATTTTTCATGCATGTACCTGTAATATATGATGAAAAGTGACAAAAGTTGAATGGTACAGCCTCTTTCTTGCCCTGAACATACCCTGTTATGTCTTTGAACCCCTTCACTACCGGAAGCATTGTTCCGCATACGCAATATTTCGTCTGCATCATTTTCAAACTTTACAGATTAACCTAATTGTTGGCAAAAACATTTGCCGTGTGTCTAACAGCTTTAATCCGGATGAGACGCCGAGTTACCCGGTGTCTCATCCGGATCTAAGCTGATTGCATATTACACTATGGTTCGGGGTAAGCTGTGAAAAGGGTTACCCCCTTTTCGCGCCATACTTTAAACACCATGACAAACAGCGCTGTCCCAAATCGGACGCCTTCTAGGAAGGACGGTGTCTTATCTGGAATTGCACTGATTGTTTTCCAACATCAACCCTAAATATAGAATTATAAGGAAATGAAATAAGATATGTTAATGTGTCAGTGTCTGGAGA
>JAULCE010328951.1:0-10456 GCA_032359355.1 Macoma nasuta | reverse complement strand
ATCAGAAATTACAAACATTTTAAAGTTTTGACTTACGAATTCTTAAGACTTACGAAGTTTAGTGAAACGGGCCCCAGTTCTACAATAGAAGAACCGAATAGAATTTTTATTTTTCCCAGGTCATGTGTACAGCATGGGGTAAAGCAAAAACATGATATAACACCCTATGCTAGTGCGTCAAACAGCTTGAATTGTGATCATCGGTTCTTCGCACTCCGCTAGAAAACAAACACAGTGTTTGTAAATGTTTAGTTCATTTCGGGTGTATTTTCCAATGTATAGTCCTTCAACGACCCTTGAGTGATCAAATATCACGGCTAGTTCACTTGTAGACTGTTTTAGGTAAAGCTACATATAGTTAATGCTTTATTCATGCAGAACAATATGTACAAATATGTCTGACCGAGATTTTGCTAAATAGCGGTTTACCCTATACATGGACCAACCGAGATCTTTGATCATTCAAGGGTCGTTGAAGGCCTTGTTTATGTATGTGATTAAGTTACATCTTATTTTGTACACATCGTGTGCACGGATGTTGTGGTTGCCGGGGAGGGGTCATGTTCATTACAGGCGAACTGTCAAAAATAGGAATTTCGTGTTCGATGTAATCGCCGGAGGCTATACAACTTAAGTTTAGTGAATGAAATTTCTACGGTGAGTCACGCATGTAAGTCGTTACAACCATGCCTACTGTGGAAGATATAAGGGAAAATATGGGAAAAGAAACGTACATACCTGATGAAATATGTTGACACAGTGTAAACGCTTGCAGCTTGGAACCTGATAAAATCTTTGGACAAGCAACACTGATAATGGGCTAGATAAACCAATCAGATATAAAGAGATCGCGTGTTCCCAAATCATTACACAGGTTTTGGGTCTATACCCGGTTGTATCCTGGGTCCTCCACGGCTATGAGTTATGTCTTTGGCTAAATTGAGTCAAGCTGTATGTTGTATCGCTCTAGTTATTACAATTATTACCTAACAATACATATTATTAAGTAAGTGGGTAAGCAACAAATACATTCAGAACGCACAAATAATTTTATGAATTAGTACGTTTTTGAAAGAATGCCTTTAAACAAATGGTCATATATCAGGCATTTTGGATCCTTGTCAAATGTCAGGCAACCAAACGTCTGGTCAGAATGCACGTCGAATGAACATGCCTTGTTATATAATACATGTCACATACGGGGGTAAAAATAAATATATCGTAAAAGCTATGCCGAACGGCTTTCTTCCTGATACAGAGGGATTTTCGACAAGGCGTTTGACAATAATATAAAGGTATGTAATTCAAGCGCGTTGACAGGTTAGAACAGGTAGCATTAAGTAGGAGGGTTTCCGAAACAATGTTCGTGCAATGTAAGTTAAGTATTTTGACACTTGCGTTTGGTTTCAAAGCACTTTGATTCTATGTTAGCGCTTTAGCTTTTTAACCCCTCACTCCATAGAAGCACCTTTAACGCATAGTTTTATTGCAACCATTGTGTAATTTGATATATTTGCACGTTACACATGACACGCATGTTTATGCCTGTAGCAGATGAATATTGAAACAATTGTAAAGCATGGAACATGTCGAAAATGTATGGAAGCCACGGGGGAGTAAGAAGACATGAAGTATGAATTAAGGTGTAGTACAGTAGGAACTTGGAAATAAGAAGTGTTGAAGTCAGAAAAAAGAAGTAGTAAAGTAAGAACTCGTGAGTAAGACGTGAAGAAAAAAGAAGTAAGAAGTAGTTAAGTAAGAACTTATAAGTAGGATGTAAGGGCTTTATAAAAATGCGTTGTTTGTGTTTTCAATCATATCATCTTATTACTCACGTATACTGATGCCTCACTTTTATACAGGTGTCGCACAATTTCTATAAGTGAGCTGTCTGGTTTATTTTATAGTCGTAGACGAATTAAATTACAATTATAAACAGTGATTTCTCAAAATCGGATGTGAAAAGGTAAAACAAAAACATAAATTCATTTGTTTTTCAGTTAGTTTTTGTATGTCGTATATAATTTATTAAGAAGCACAGTTTAATGAATGTTAAACCAATCATGTTCTTTTCGAAACAATCAGTTACTGTAAGTCATTATAAGTCTGCACATTGGACTAATTTGTGAGTATGTCATGCACATGTTAAGTGCCCGACCGTGTAATATGCATTTATTGTACTGCGGGATATGCACAGTTATGTGATAAATAGAATAACGAATGTCCCAGTCACGATTATAAAAAGTGAATCATTCAAGTTAGAAACACTAAAACAAAGAAATGTAGTGATTGTCTATTCGAATTTAAAATAATGTTCGTTTTTTCATCATACAACATTGTATATCCCTACCAGATAATGAGACGATTAATTCGCATCACTTATTATTTGACGTTGCACCACATGGTAAGTGACAGCCTGTTGTTTTAGAACATTACACAAAATAATGGCCTAGTATGTGCTTCGAATACTAAGTTTTATTGTTTACACATTTATGCTTCTCTTTTTGGCTAAATTTTAAGTATCTTCATATCTTAGCAAGTATGTGATTGATTATAGTAAAAACCGACCGCGTTCGGAATGATACATTTGCCAATTACACGAATGGTCTCCGGGGTAAAAAGTCGTTATTTTACGTTTAACTAAACATTACGAGCTTTACTTATATTGAACGACATAATCCTAAAGTGAATAAAACTTTTATCAATTTTGGTTTGTCATCAAACGAGCAGATGTATTTGATTCAAATAAATCCATTATTATGAGTAATGATGTTTGTAAAGCCTTCTCGATTAAGATGAATTACGATTGAAAGGGTTGGAAACACACATGCCTTATTTGAATGTGTTTCCATTTGTCGTTACTGGTCATGCGTGGAATAGTATCCCTTCATCATATCTACTCAACTGTACTCAATGTGAAATTTTCATTCAATATTACTGAGTTTTGTTTGTTGTGTATAACGCTGCCTTAAAATCATATTTGCTTGTAACAAAACACATAACAGGTAGTGTAATTTATAATGCTGAATGCATAATCTTTTAGTTTTCTGATGATACTTCCTTATCCTTTAAATTTATCAGAACAGTTGTTCGACAAAATATCACATTGCCTTCAAAACTATGCTTCCATGCACGCTGAATGAAAAACTTGAAAGCACACAAGCTGTTCTGATTGGTTCTCTTAAACATAGCACAATATCAGTACAACGAAATGCATATCAAATTAAGGGACTGATTATTTGAATATACATGGAATCTATGTAGATTAAGGTCAACTAGGTAAACTTACTTTCCATGAAAAAAAGAGTAAACTAATAAACATTTACAGATATTGTTGAAATATACAAGAATTTACGCCACAAGGTAGAAACCAGTTGCCAATTTTGACCCACGTGTTCATTACTTTACCAAACCCAGCAGAGAATTTATTGCAAAAAAACCACATTTTAGCAGGTTTGTAAGGCAAGGACTAAATAAAATAAAATGTGATTTCGTTGTCAAAGCTTATGATCTAGAGGTATAAGCATTGACGGATATCTCAGAATACATAAACAGCTCAACGTTATTATGGTTAAGAAAGTAATCGCCAATACATCAAAACATGTTATTTCATATCCTCCAAAAGTTAATATTTAAAAAAATAATAATTTGTGGAAAATTGTATGCAATAATGCTATACTTTAGGTTTGTTTTAAGATCTTGGAAGGATGTGACAAAAGCTTATTTCTTAGCCAAGTATGACACAAACACGTTCGAGGATTTGTTGTCAATGCCTTTGTTTAAAAACATGTTATATAACAGGCGGAAAGAAACCAGTTCACATGTACATCAAACGATGATACGATAAAGTTATAATACTCGTAAAATAAATAACAGATACAAAGTTTAAATTGTTGACCTTAAAACAATTAGAACAAAAACAAAATGTTTCATACATTAATTTCTAGTATATGAAAGAATATAAAGGCACTTGCTAGGTAAATAGCCTCTACATCAGTCAATGAACAATATGATTTTATCTATCCGGTAAATCCTGCTATGTTTATGTTCTTCAAACCAATTTTGCAATGTAAAAAGGTGTTTCAAACATTTTATGACATTATAATAAAAAAACAAATATGTTCAAACTGTATTATTTAGAAATTCCAAACAATGCAAAGTAGGTGTCGATATGTTTTGTTTAGAATGTACTCGTTTTATTTAATTGTGTAGAACTGATAATGATAAAACAGTAATATGTATTTCTACAAGTGCAGGATAGTCACAAATTAAGCGACATAATCTTATATCATAAAATCATACCATTACACACACATAGAACATTTATGTGCAGAACGCAGTACGGAGTACGGAGTATCGAGCTATGCCAAAACCAACTTAGATGCATACCATAAACGTATAATTTGCATATATAGTTCCCAAGATTACAGTTTATGGTGAGCATAAGCAGAAGAAGACAAGACGAGGAAGAAAAAAACGAGACGATTGATGATGATCGCACTGTATCGATCATTTCCTTGACGAAACAATAAAAAAGAGAAACAAAAACGTATGGATTCTTTTTAAATAAGGATGATAACAGAACAGAACAAAACATTGAACGCTGTAGCGATCATTTATTCTATATTATTATATAATAACATATTGAAAGAAACAACAAACCACTCGCTACTACTTCTTTGGGATCACATATTTTTAAAACATATCATTATTTTGTTTTATATTTATACACATGTATAAATTAATTGAGTACAATTGATCATTTGAGGTGTTGGCAAGTACTCAATGCTCTCCATTACGAACCATGCTACTTGCACCAACGAACACATAAAACGCAAACATTATCTCAAATGTCTTATCTCTGTAACATTTAAAACATTCACGTTATGCACAAAGTTTTCAAACTTAAAAAGTGAAGATCAAATCTTTAGGATAAAACTGCGCCTTTACACCAATGCTCTTGTCATCTCTAATGAAGAGTGATGTCATCAAACTATTAAACGTCTTTTTTCATAAAATGCTTACCCTACTTTTGACGACTATTCTGTTACCAGGTTAAGATAAATCAAAATGAGATACAGCATGTCTTTAATACATGTCATCAATGATATTTAAAAGGTGAAATTCGTGTTTATTCAGAGAGTGTTCTACCTGTCCATATATGTCAATATTGTTTGCATTTAAAGTATCACATAAATACGAAAAGCCAGATATTATGCCAGTGGCGTTCTGTGCCATATTATTAAAGTTCTTCAAGCATACATTTATAGTATTTTTTTGCTATTTACAAACTATCCCAAAAGGCAGATCCATAGAGCCCACGCACAAGCACAAAGTCGCCCGGTGTCAGGTGACACCCACCGAACGGTTTATAGGAATGCCCATCAGCCGTACTAGGATGAACAAAACACAAAATACTCGATTATCAGCCTTACAAGCATCATATTTTGGAACATCCGAAAATGCAAATATTGAGAGAGATAAACAAAAGAGTAACTATTCAGCAACCACTCATGTACATGTCCATTATATAGAATGTACGTATGGAATAAATGTATACTCGTTAACAACATGCGTGCAGATAAGGTCATATATATGGGGATATATAAAAAACACCCGGATCTGGATCTACATTGTCCACATCTCCCATTGTAATGTTTAGCTTCACTGCTACATACACACTCAGTCTAATAGTAGTGTTATTTACAGTATGACTCATGCAATGCATATCAACGCATCACGAATACAGCACTTCTTCAAATCGTGTTCTACACGGTTTGCCTGTTATAAGTAAACTTCGCACAGTAAGTCATCGAGCTGTATCATTAAATATAAAACACTATATAGATATAATTAATGTAATTGTGAACATACATTTTAAGACGAAGATATGTATAACATCACATGGTCACTGGTCTGGCCGTACACTAGTCGGATATAAATACACGTACATTTATATTCACATAGCGTACATCCGTCTATTAGGGGTATGATAACACGTTTTGAATTAGCCTTTTCAGATATAAGGAACACTAAACGAAACTACACATGACTAAAACATTAGAATAGGTCATTTTAAATAGATTATTCAAAAGTTTAGAAAAATGATATTTAAGAACATCTTTTCTAATATGTGTAATCGTGTTCTTCATTGCATTGTTATCCGTCTTTCTTCTATAAAAAAGCGTTTCTCCGATTTGATATCTTAGATTATTTGTTTGATATATGAAACATCAAATGACATATCTTTAATTATACCCATGTAAGGTGTGGAGGAATATTGGCACGACGTCCTCATTCAAATTGATGTGGCAAATAAAGCTTTTTCAAATTGAAATAAAATTACTTTCTGAAAGTAAGTATGATCATGATAACCACAATATCACAATATAATTACACATAAAAAACCCATTTAATTAA
This sequence comes from Macoma nasuta, assembly GCA_032359355.1. NCBI lineage: Eukaryota > Metazoa > Mollusca > Bivalvia > Cardiida > Tellinidae > Macoma > Macoma nasuta. Next base: position 4,036 of record JAULCE010328951.1, on the reverse strand, counting down.
ATTATTGAACTATGAGAACATATCATATGCATTGTCTTGATAAGGTCAGTCATGAATGGATAAAACGTACACTCCGTTCCACAGGAAAATCCAAACGAAGATAATCTACTTAAAAACGCATCCTATAATAAGATATAATGCGGATAGTCTTTACAAACGTGGTGTATGCACATTGCAAGATATATGAAGCAATAAACAGGGTTAAAAATTATGGGTCACCTTAGTCGTTTCTGATTTTTTCCATAACAAAATTACCACCTTTAAGCATTTTTTTGAAAATGGACACATATATACTGGCCAACTTATGAAAACATCACTATTATGCGGACTAATTCGCGTGTCATGGAATGGCTTCATACGAGTTGATTATATTCTCTGCTTTTCGTTTAGATTATTAATGATCGCTACAGGGTACAATGTTCTGTTTGCGTGTCATGTCAATACGTCAAACGGGTTGGAACGACATAATCAGCTAAGCTCTGTGCTGTTCTTGTGGCTTAACGGTTTTATGTGAAACTCACTCTGCTTGCCTTCTCGTTTTACTTTTACACATGAACGCATCATAAAAGCTACAGCAACTCTATAAATTGTTGTTCATATTCATGTGTTGTGCATCGTTATAGCAACAAAGTTTCAAAATTGGCATTAAAATGAATTTTATTGCGAACATTTTTATTTAATAATTGAACGATGATGCTCAAAGAACCGTAATACTCAAACATTGTTCCACTATGCAACAGTTCTAGTGTTAAAAAATGTCCTCATTCGTATTGGATAGCTAGATGCTTATATGTATTGCATGCACACAAAAACACATTGTGTGTAGTTCCGTCACTTTCTGATGAAAACAACGCATGAAGTGCATGTATGCAACTTTCGGATTATGCCTAAATTGATACTATATTAAAAAAAAACATGTAAATATATATAAATGTTCTAACCACTACAGTTATGTAAATAAAGATATTGTCTTCTCAAATCAGTGTCTGACTGTTCACTTAAGTTGCTAGATGATCTTGTACGTTCACGCTCATAAGTATACGAACATAATATAAATATCTTAACTTTAAAAAAATATATTTAATGTAAACCTTTGATATTCCTTTTACACGATGAAATGTTACAACTCCCGGATACGTCTTTAACAAGAGGCTATCTGTGAAGGTAAAGAAGATAACATAAAATTGGCATGTAAAATACATATCGGCTAAAACGAAAAGTATTATACACTACGACGACTAACATAATATTAACCATTAAAAGTGTTCCAATAAAATAAAATTTATGTATGTGTGTATACATGAACAAATATACGAAACTCATGTATGTACAAATGTCTACGAACACACCGTTGCTTATGTTGCTAAATGTATCACTGTTCTCTTGTACAATATACTAAATCTATATGGTAGTATTAAGAAGAAGGTTTTGGCAATATACGAGCACAATCTTTGGCAAATAATAAAAAAAACTTGATGTATCCTGCTCAGATATATCTGATAAACTTGTGTGTATGCTTTCAGATAAAAGTTCTATTCCCTACATGTATTTTATTTTCAACTCTAGAGCTAGAGATGTCATTTATTAATACTCAGTCCTAAAATGTTTGCAAAACCATGTCGACACTGTTATTGACTGATTTAATTGAATGGCTTTTCCGCGCAATTAACTGTACATAATTTAGTAGTTTGTGAACATCGATGTACGATTTAAACCCTTACAAGGTTTCAAATAGTAAAAACCGACATCAATTGCTGTGTTGAACATATCGGCTGTTCGTGGCATGGACTGTTTTTATGTGGCAGATAAAAACTTATTGAAATTCTCGTCGGTGGCAAACAGTGCTGACCAGTTCTAGCCACCACGAGTGTTGTTCGGGTCTTCACACTTTGCAATTTCAGAAGGTTTGAACACGCGCCGATATATTCAAATTGTAGCAGTAGTCCCTGTAAAGGTTGAGATGAATTTGAATGGCTCCAATTAAGTTTTAAAATATTTACCAAATACATTATATAACAGTAGGCATTTGCAAGTGGCTCGTATGAAGAAAGGTGCGGATTGTTTGCATAAAATAGATACAAATTCGCTATATCAATCACATTTTGTGATGAATTTACTGTGTCTTCTTTTACCGACTTAAATAACAATTAAAGTAGAAAGAAGGTCTTGCAAAACACACCACATACAAAACAAACAGCCACCCGAACAGCACCGAAACAAGTTCTTTTTCAGCACACTCACATAGCTACACACACACACACATACACACACACACACACACACACACACACACTCACACATAAACACTCGCAAGCCCAAACATACGTAACATATAGAAGACACACAAGAACAGATTGATAAAGACATAAAAAAAAGGGTGAAGACAGGAGTACCGCCTTGGAACGGCCAGTGTCTAAAACGCCACTGGGGTTTAAACAGATTTAGGGGCGCCCAACATGCAGCCATTTATATGTTTCACATGCTTTCATATTAATAGGCGTAAATTTGGGGTTTGATGTATTCAAGAACAGGTCGACAGAATAAAGAGGTATAAACCTGTAAAAAACAATATAATTTCTGCCAACAAATCGAATACACAGTAGATGTACATGAATCAAAGATGATAAGCAGAGGGCTACCTTACAGAGCACTTCCTGACTCATATTGTCAGCTAGTTTCGACCGTTTTTCAAGTTCAACCACTCGATGCATCCAACTTGACATTTCGGAACGACCCACTTCGCTAGTCATAATATCCCGGATTTAGAACGTGTCTACAGTCTTAGATCAAGTTCCGACATTGACGTTGAGTAACATAACATCTTGTGCAGTATGATAAGCATCATTTCATTTCTTTATTGTGAAACACTTCAATGTTGAAGTTATTGCTATTTCACATCGCGTGATAGAACAAGATGGAAGTTGTTTTCTTGTTTAACCCATCCTCAAACCCGATGGGTATAAATGAATATTTATCTCACCTTCGTAAGATAAAATCTAACGATACAAAAGTTATTATTGAGTTAAGACTTCAATCACAACTGACTAGTTCTACATATCCGTGATGATGAACTTTATTTCCTGAGAGGATACTGCATCAATGACGAGTCTGTAATAACGTCTACTGATTGTTGGGCTTTCCACTGGGAGCGTATGTTTGCGTTTAGTAACGATAACATTACGAAGAAATTAAAGATGAAAAGCATCACATGAATAGAATATTTATCATGCTCGATATAAGATCGAAATATTTTATGTCTCGTGAAAATCCGATTTGTACATTTTCAATTCTCGTGAACATAATGTCGTCGAGTACTCACTAGCTCAGAGAAATGTCGACATGTCACCGAAATTGAAAATCATCTATGACATCGTACAAGTGAAAACCCAAATTAGCGTTCATATGACTTCACTTGCTATTTATCAAAGAATATAACATATTGATCTCCGGTCTACCAAATCTACTGAATAATAACATTATTATGCAAAGTTTTTTTTAATATGGCAAAAATGTTAAGATTAAAAGTTGCACAGTAGCCTTTAGATATAATCTGATTGCCATTGATTCAACATAGTGTAGCATACAATACTGAAACATCATACATTGACGGATTTATCGGTTTCGTACCAATTCGATGCCGGTTTGTTTGCGGTAACACATACTATAGATGGGAAATGCTTTAAAAACATACACAAATTATCAGCCTAGATAGGGAGCCATTTTAAAAGGCATGCCTCATCCATTTTAACCGGGTAAAGTCCTTTTATAATATTTACTGTATACCATGTAGATACACACCTGTGTATGACCAACTCCCCCTACTCTTCTGGAAGTACATTCGAATCAACCTTCTACAGATGGACAACCTTGATGTGTAAATGTTGACAAAGAAATGCGTTTGAGCTGCGATCAGTTTAAAGAGATACTCGCCCAAATGAACCAGCAATAAGAATCACTTCAAATTTTGCAGATGTTGTAATTAAACAGTTTTAAACACAATAGTATCAAGAAAAATAGGGGTCACCATACTTATTTT
>JAULCE010328840.1:0-10457 GCA_032359355.1 Macoma nasuta | reverse complement strand
CCATCCGCCATTTTTTAATTTGGCGCCGAAAGAGTTAATATGATATATTAGTTGATTAACCCTTTTAATAGTGAATTCTCAAATATAATGTGTTTGAAACAGGACTAGTTTATATTGCAATCTTGGGGATGTTCTTCCCTTGATATTAAAATATGACAAGCTGTTTAGACCCCTGATCAGAGGGTTTATTTTCCAAGCGGTTTGTCATCTGAGCATACATAATCATGAAAAAATAATAGATAAGTTGAGATGCATCATAAGATAGGTCCTATAGACACACTTCTTGTGCCCCTCAGTACCCTACTTGCCAATATTCAATTTCCAACAATATTTTCAAAAGTCATCTTTTACACAGGCTTCAAAAGGCCTATATTTGAGGTAAGGGCTCAGACCCTTTACCCCATTTTACTCTACTTGTGTTTGTTTGCAGGTACAAGCTTACAAGGCACAGAGATTTTGTCAACAACTTGATGTTTGATGAGACTGGGCGGTACCTTGTAACAGCTTCTCGAGACAAACAACTGGTGCTGTGGGATTTCAGGCGAGCTGTTTCCATAGCAACCGCTCAGACACACTGTCAGGTTACTTCCGTGGACATAGGACCAAATGCGGACACGCTTGTGTACATTCCAGAGGGCATAGCAGATGTGGCCATACTGAAGCCAAATCAGAGCCTTACAAATATCATCCGAGGGCGTTACAAGTCTGTGACAGTTACTCCCCAAACACAGGCCCTGGCCCTAGCCTTCACAGGCCAAGGCACAGGAAAGACAAGCAGGGCCTGTAGTGTTATGTGAGGCCAACCATTCTCTCACAGGCCCTGACCCTAGTCTTCACAGGCCAAGGCACAGGAAAAACAAGCAGGGCCTGTAGTGTTATGTGAGGCCAACCTTTCTCTCACAGGCCCTGATCCTAGTCTTCACAGGCCAAGGCACAGAAAAAACAAGTTTGTCCTGTAGTTTTATTTAAGGTCAACCCTTCACTAATTATGCTATTTTTAGACTCACAATGAAAATTTATAATGAATGAGAAGATTATCTAGGATGATAGATCGGACACTTTCACTTATAGATGAGTCTAAATATAGCATATGGAGAAATGGGTTAATGCATATGATAGTTGTGTGCTGTGATACATTATACGCCACATGTGATACATTATATACCACAAGTTATACATTATATGCCACATGTTATACATTATCACCACATGGTATACCTCATATTGTTATATTATATATGCATCAAATGAAATCAGAGCATCATAAATTTGAAACCTGATCAAACTCCAAGTTTTGGTGCGTCTCATCTTGATCACAACCATATGCAAAGACATGGCAGATCGCATGCAGCATGCAGAAAGTTTAACCCTTAACTCCTGTAGGCTATATATAGACTTGTTCACAATGACAGTATATGATGAATTAAGGAATATTATCTAAGAGAAAGGAAAACACGAATTTTAGATGTGTTTCAAATTTTAGAGGCATTAATAGGCATATCTATGGAGTAAAGGAGTTATGTCAATATATGGCTTGGAGAAAATGGAGGCTGTATAAATATCATCAGAATTCATTGGCATTTGGTGCTGTTTACTTTTCTTGTCCCAAAAGTGGTGTATGACATTTTGTGTCACATGCATGAGGCATCACTAAGAACCATTTTTATCTCGATTTACATCACAGGCAAATTGACCTTCAGTATTCTTATTTTTAATATCATATTACTTCATACACTTATTTTCGACTTATCCACCAGGAAAAAATCTAATGATAAAGATGATTATCTAAACAAAAAGGAAAGGGCTGTATAATTAGAATTGTTTTGAAAATAATGTAGGAAATGGAGCATTTGCTCATTATGAGCAAATGCTCCATTTCCTACAATATTTTCAATAATTGTCTGCTACATAGAGGCGCCAAAAGACGGGTCTGTAGTGAGTAGAGCTAGGGTTAATGACCTGTCATTGACTTTTTTGTGTCTGATGTGACCATGGATTCACTAAATCTTTTTGGAGAATTGAGACTGAATTTTTATAAAAAGGTCACATGATATGTAATGGTGGAGAAATAGGGGATAACGATTATGTTTTGAACTGCATTTTAGAATTGGTGGGAATCTCATCAGCCATGTTTATTTACATCACGAAATTAGCTAACGAACAATGACTGTTGAATTGCTGTTTGCAAACATTCTGGGTCCAGATCAGATGCTACAATTTTGAATTGCCTGGTTGATTTAAGAAACTGAGTTGCATGCATCAAGTTTGAAATGTAAGATTGGCTGCAAAAGATAGCTGTACGATTACAGCAGACGGCAAATTTTGCAGAATAAATTTTCTTGGAGTGCAAGCACTGATGATGCTGCAACCCGATGCATAGACAAACAGTCGCGAGAATGAGCATTTGCATATCTGTTGGCACTCTCTTCAGCAATCATCGTCTGCTTGATTATCTTCTGCTACTTTTCGAGAATATGTATGGTTTCTTATGAAAAGAACACTATGTCAAACGTTTATGATCGAAGATCAGACTCACCCTTTTGTACTTAGCCTGATATGGATCCACATGTTTGCAGATTAATAAATGTCATAAAGAATCTGCTGCTGTTTTGGGAAGCGTTATACAAGGTTTCAAGTTGGTGATTAATTCCTTCTACAGGAATAATTTTCGGAGTTGCTACATTGTTTATTTAGTTGTTTTATGCACATAGCATGGAGTGATTTTGCAATCAGCATTTCACTTGCAGAGATCTTTTTACAGCTTTGTTAATGTGGGAGGTTTAGCTAGATGACTAAAACTTTAGTCAAGAATATGTACATTTGGCCGACTTCACAGGAAAAGGGGCACTCAGACATTTTAAAGGACACGGCTCTTTTTCAGTGCTATTATTCCAGTCATGAAATTTAACATTTGTATTCATTTAAGGGTAGAATTGGATATCTTCTATGATTGCAAACAGTGCAGACCATGACCAGTGCCATGTCACTGATGTGGCGGCTGGTCTGGCTACACTGTTTGCTATGTCCAAGGGCCCCTTTTCGCATGACGTTGATCATTTATATTGTTTACACTGGTAAGTTTGGAAACCCCATGCAGTTAGTTTAATTTCGGACACAACACTCCAATTAGTTTAATTTCTGACATTATTATTTTAATGCGATGCATCAAACCATTAGGATCTCACTGTTTGTCATTTTGTCTATTAACACTTTGTTTCTAACTGGAAACCAGTCACTTGACCCAGATCAGATCAATTAGGGCTCCTGAAGGCTCAGTCCTCTAATCAGGGATCTCCATTGTTTGTTATAGTTTTATATGTAGGGGAGAACATCTCAAATATGTGGATATAAAATGGACATAATGTTATTACAAAATTATAGCAGTCTATTTGGGTCCAAAGCTGGGAAAAGGGCCCTTACAACACTGCAAACTGTGTAGACCCTGATCTGACACCGCATTGAAAACGCGGTGTCAGATCATGATCTACACTGTTTGCAAAGTTAAAAGGGAATATACAAAGGTCATAAGCAAGTTGCAAACAACGCAGACCCATATCGGAAGTATCTACGTCTGATCAGGTTCTACACAGTTTACAATGCTGTAAGGGCCCTTTTCCCAGCCGGTGACAAATCTTGTGCAGTGTATTTTAAGTCGATAAAAGTTCTCGTATCTGTCCATTCCTGAAAGATAATGAAGACTCAGCTCTGCGGGCCTCGTCTCCATTATTTCTCAGGAATGCTTTCTCCTATACAAACATCTTGACATGAAATCGTTCTCAATCTTCAAATCTCATTCAATTTTGTTTCCACTTCATTGACATTTTGACTATAATTTAAAAATTGAATATTTTACTGGCAGTCAAAATTTTAGTGTAGTGGTGATACAAGTTTAAGTTGATATCGAACTTGAAAATATTGAGATTGTGCACGATCTCAGCTCAAGTATTTTAGTGAAAGCAGGGTCTGATGTCAAACTTTTATTTACAACGCGTTTATCCCTTTATCCCATCTGTTATTTTAGACTCGTTCACAATAAGAGTGTGCATAGGAAGATTAATTAGGAAAAGGGAACATTGACAATTTAAAACAGCTTTTAAAACATTAAAACATTGTTATGAGCAAATACTCCATTTCCAACAATGTTTTAAATAGTCATCTGCTAGAGAGGCATTAAAAGGCGTACCGATTGAGCAAAGGGTTAATACGAAGGCAGAAGAGATAAACCGAGAAGACGACAATTTGCATCATGATCTGATTACAAACACAATGAATGCTTTCCACGTGAATCTTTATTATATTTTATCCAACAATATCACTGATTTGACTGGAGTAGGAGCAGAAGTGGAGTCTGTGGTCCTTCTTGCCGCCGTCGTCGTAGGGGACGGTAAACGAGGTGGCGTCTGTGTTGAAGATGTCCTCGTCGTCCCAGCGAACAAACGCCTCCGTGACAACCATGCCATTGACCTGTTGGCACTGCAGTCCGTAGCGAAATAGTACGAATGTTTTGGACGTTGGGAAGGTAATGGGTTCTTCGGGATGTCCATCATTCCTATTGAAAATACATTAGACATTCTGTTAAGTAGTCGTGTCACTGTCGGCATCAACCAATGCAGATACATACTGTATCATAGAATTAATCGGTTATTAAATCTTTTTGGGAGATATTTAACCTTTAGCATGCTTATTGCCGACAAAATATATTCAAACTGCTTGGATCCAGGTCAGGGGCAGACACTCAGACAACGATTTTGTCCAAAGTCGAGTTTAAAAATCAATCGGGTAAACATTTCAAAAGCCGACTATAATACATGTACCAGCATTATTATGGTGAATGCCATTGAACGTCAGATATATCTATATTGTCAAAATTCCAGACATTTAATTTAGAAATGTCGTTTCTTCTAAAAACCACGTAGGTGTTATTTTTCAAAAAGCACGTTCATGTTTAAAGAAGAAAACTCACCGTTTTGCCAACATCACGTAAGTACCGATTGCCAAAATGGCATTTACGTGCTTTTGACGTATGTGTTATGTTATAAATACGTCGTCGTCATTCATGCATAAACATAGTGTGTTCATATTAACCTGGTATGTAGTGGGCAATGTTATCATTGGTAATGTTGTTGCTGTTAATAAGGATGATGAACATGTATATGACGATGGTTCTATATGGTTGTTCTACCGTAATTTGTAGTTGAGGTATGTGCATGTACAATCCGGTTCATCGTAGCTTCGCAAACTACGGATTGTTTCTGCTCTGTCATCTGTCACTTGTCTTTCCATTAGCCATCATATTAATAGTTTTAATCTGACAAAATATATCGGTGCATTAGTTTGTCAAGTAAAACACAACCTCCTCATACACTAATTCTTATATATACGCTTGTAACAAAAACATGTGTAGCTTACGTTACTAAACACATGTTGAAATCTTGAACTCATTACTATCAAATGTCATACATGTTTTTATTTAGCAGTACATAAACCAAACTACAGCGATAACGACGATGGTCTGATGTTTGGATCTAACAAGGTCGCAGAAAATTCACGTTGCTCGCCAAACATTCGCCAGTCCCCATTACCATTATCTCTTTATCACAAAGATACGCTTTTCGACGCCTCTGTATTATATGGCATTTTAAAGATTGTGGGAAATGGAACATTTGATTATATTGAGTAAAATCTCCATTTCCCTCAGTGGTTTCAAAGCAATTTACATATTGCATTTTCTTTAAAATTCCCTTAAGACATTTTTTTATTAGATGCTTTCATTGTGGATTATTCTGAAATAGTATATAATCAAAGGGTTAAGGTCGTCGCTATAGGAGCTTTAAAACGCATGTGACCGAATAGGGTAACGATAACTTCGGACTTAGAGACAGAGAGAGACAATAGATTAACGCCGTTGTACGAGTTCAGACCTTAACACATATTGTAAACAGTATCAACTCAGAACAGTCGTCACCTCTACGACGCGGCGTCTGATCAGGTTCTACATTGATAACTACTCATCAGAGTGAAATGTGTTTTGTCTTCAACACATTCGAACAATTGATATCATGTTCAACATCGCTACAGATTATGTCTAGAGGCGGCTCAACCCTTTACCTCTCAGTTCTAAGCGCACAATGACGCCTCTGTAGCAGATGGCGTGTAAAAATGTTTAGCAATACTAGCGCCTTTCCCCTAATGTTTTTAAAACCACCGAAAGTGTTCTGTTAGATATCCTTTTTTTCATCAGAGTCTTTTGTCATCTGCATATTAGGTACTAGGTGAATGATTGAAACAGTAAGCTGGGGCAATATTCACAACGCGTCTTAGTAAAATCAAAAACTTAAGTGAAAATTTCAAATGCAGATTTCCAATTTATTTTCAATAATATTTCAATTAAAGTTTGCATGCTTGTGAAAAACTCTGTTTTACACAAGCATGCAAAATTTCATTGAAGTTTTTTGTAAATAAAGAGATATCTGCTTTTGAAATTTTCACTTAAGTTTAAGATTTTACTAAGACGCGTTGTAAATACGACCCCTGGCTTACCTGCAGCAGAAGTCGATCCTCGTGTTCGTGCCGTACTCGCCATCTGGCATTGTACCGCTGAAGCTGTTGTGGTTGTTCCAGTCGTCATCGTCCCAGTACAGGGAACCATTCTGGAGACCTGGGGAACAATCATACATGTACCAGGCTATGTTAATATTCTAGATGGAACCGTTCTAAAATATTGGAAAGATGATGACAGTTAGAATAATTTTCTAAATGGAACCATTATGGAAAACTATAACACATGGTACTACTATAGGTAAATGTTTTGAAAAACTGATAGGTTAGAAAAATAATGATAGCAACAAAATTTATGTAAATGTTTTATGTGGAATCATTCGGGGAAAATGTGAACATACAAGTATAGGTTTCTGTTCTAAACTTGAACATTTCTGAAAATTTGGAAATGTGACACCACTTTACGTAAGTGCTCTGAATGGAACCATTACAGATAAAGTATACAATAATGATACCAGTAAAGGCTCATCTTCTAGATAGAACCATACTGAAAAAATGGTATATATGATATCAGCATAAGTTTGTGTTCTAGATAGAACATATATATGCAGAGAAGTATTATTGATGGGAAAACTTTGAAAAATGGAAAATATTAAACAGGTTAATAATCTTGATGGATCTATTCGGGACACCTGGCAAATTTGAAACCAGTTTAAGATTATATGGACAAAATTAAAATGTTATAAGAAGAACCATTCTAAAAAACTGGTCAATTTGATACCAGTATAGGTTAGCGGTCTTTATGGAAAAAGGAGGTAAATTATATAAGAACCATTCTAAAGAACTGGTCAATTTGATACCAGTAAAGGAGAGCGGTCTTTATGGAAAAGGGGGTAAATGTTATAAGAAGAACAATTCTAAAAAAATTGTCAATTTGATACCAGTATAGGTTAGCGGTCTTTATGGGAAAAGGAGGTAAATGTTATAAGAGGAACCATTCCAAAAACAGGACAATGTGTACCTGTATATGTTAATATTCCAGATAGAACCATTCTGGAACAAGGGAATATACGATACCATACATATGTGTTAGTGATTTAAACATCTAAAAGAGTATAAAATTATTCCAATTTACTATAAGTTAATGTTCTAGATAAAATCATGCTGAATGTCCGGAAAATATGACTTGTATAGGTAAGTGTACTAAGATGGAACCATTCTAGAAAACTGGAAAATATAAACAATGAATAGATTAACGTTCAATATCGTAACATGTAGAAATGTGTTTAATTAATACTGGTACACTTTTAGGTTAATATCTTAGATTGAACATATGAAAATATGGAAAATATTTTTCCAGTATAGATAAGTGTTTATAATGGGTCAATTCTATGAAACGTGATAATATGATACATCGTACAAGGTTTTTGTTCTACATGGATCCCTTTTTGAAAACTGTAAACGTGATACTAGTTTAACTCAATGTTCTAGATGGATCTATTCTGGAAAACTGGAAAATAGAATTTCGAATATTGGTTAGTGTTGTATATAAATATATACATTCAGAAAAGTAGGTTTATGTTTTGATAGGAACCATTCTGAAAACTGTAAAATTTGATTGACGGAACTTCTACAAAATAAGAAAAAATGATATCAAATATATGTGTTAGTGTTCGCATACATATTTAACCGTTCTGGAAAACTGTAAAACATGATACCAGTATACATTTAGTTTAAAAATCTAGTTAGAACCATTCTAAAAATCTGGAAAATATGATACAAGTACAGATTAGTGTTCGTGATTAAACCGTTCTAAAAAAAGCTTGGAAAATAATACCATGTTTAGGGTAATGTTCTAGATGCACCCATTCTGGAAAACTGTAAGTTATACAAGTATACCGTAAAGTTAACGTTGTAAATAGCATTATTCTGAACATCTAGAACATATGATACCAGTTGTAGTCCATGTTAGAATTCTAGACGTAACCATACTGAAGACACTGGAAAATATAATTCCAGTATGGGTGTGTGTTCTAGATGGAACCATTCTAAAACACTGAGCAAATGTGATACCAGTGCACGTCAGTGTCTTAGATTGAACCATTCTGAAAATCTGGAAAATGCGATAGTAATATTGGTTAGTGTTTTAGATGGAACCATTTTGAAAGACTGTTATTAGTAGACGTTAATGTTCTAGAAAGAACCAATCTGAAAATCCTGCAAAATATGCTACCAGTATTGTTCTATCGGAATTACTGGTATAACTTAGTGTTCTTGGTTGAACCATTCTGTAATAAATGCAGCCAATAAAGATTAAAATTCTAGATAGAACCATTCTGGATTAAACCCTGGAAAGTATGATACAATGTACAGATTAGTGTTTTAGATTTTTTATTTATAAAATATAAATTAATAAAAGATGACCATGATGGTCCTATATCGCTCACCTGATTAAAGGTTACCAAAAAAAAAACCATAAAGCAATATATTGGGATAGGACCCGGTCGGTCACTTTATTCTGACATCGACGAACCAGTTGTAATGCTAGCCCGAAATCCTGAGCATTAAGGAGGGACGCCATTTCTACCAATTTTCAAGTCTTTAGTTTGAACCGGACCGGGATTTGAACCCGGTCCTTCCGATCCCCAAGCGGACGCTCTAACCACTTAGCTATGGGGGAAGGTAACGTTTCGCAATGAAACAATTAAAACACTGCGAAAATTTTGCATACAATCGACGTCGAAAAATACAATGCAGAATAATATTTATCGTCTTAACGTAAAGAACGTCAAAATTAAAGAAGTAGCCTATAATAAATTTCAATACGGATAATTTTTCCAAACTTTGTGTATGAATTCTTCAATATGTGTGAAGCAATAAACAGGGTTGAATAGTATGGGTACTGGGTAGCCATGACCAGTTGGTATTTGTACCAGGAGCTAGATCTATTGGTGTTAAGAGCTATTCAAAATGATTAAAATTATAACGGTGTATCAGGACGTTAACGTACATTTGCTGTTTTAACGTCAGATATTTACGTCAATCTTAAAATTCTGTCAAACGACAGAAAGACACCAATGGCAATATGCAACTGCCTTAATGAAAATCGGAATGGAGTTTTAATAACCTACCGACGTTTGTACATTGTTGTTAGGCGATTGTGGAAAGTAAACGTCAACGTTAAAGCGTTATGTTAGGACCTCGTTTTGACCACCATATATTTACGGTATTCAAAGACAGCAACGTGGTAGGCAAAAGAGGTCGTATCAATTTTGACGAATAGATATAATAAATAACGCTTATATGTACCTAGGTATAAGAATAACTGTGAAAATAACGTTATATTTAACGTAACGTAAAGTGTTACTATGATGTCAAGATACCATCTTGCGACATTATGCGTCAGCACAGGAGCGAAAATAACTCATGTAACCGTTTTTAATGAATATTGAGTGGCTTTGTGCTATTGCGATTGAATATCGTAAACTACAGCGGTATTTTGCCTCTGTAGAATTGCGTTTACGTTTAACGTTAGGTTTTTTGGATACGAAATACGTAATTTTATTATTATTCAAAGGTCAAGTTTTGTTTAATTTAATTTCGAAATATTTGCTATCATTTTGTTCTACGGTTGCTGATAAAACACAGCTAAAAGGAATTATGAACAGCTCTTTTTTCTCGTGAAATGATGTAAATGATACTCTCTCGTATTATTCTCATTGTATCCATTCAAATCATTCATGAATGTAAAATACTTCATATTTCTTCGCAAATTATATAAAATTGATGAAAATACCGATGCTATACTGTTTAAAAATCGAGAAACACTCAAAATTAAAGAGAACAGCTTAAAGCAAAGAAAAAAATAATATTATAGAGATGTTGCACATGTTGACCTTTGTGACCTTCAAATGACCTTGAAACATATTTGCCAGCTTGGCAGACAGTCACACGTTCAT
>JAULCE010328839.1:0-17667 GCA_032359355.1 Macoma nasuta | reverse complement strand
GAAATCCCCGGGTTTTTACTATAGGAGTTCCTCTGACCCTAACCAGCAACATGAAAAATCAAAAATCGTAAAAAGGGATGGTTTAGGGACAGAGAAGGCTCGGATTATATCTGGCCTTACCTCAAACTAAAACACTTCGTGTTTGTATGTACGATTTTTATGACATTATGCGCATACACCGGAAATGTCAACCATCTGATTAACCTAGTCCGACTATACGTTTGCTTTTATCTATATCGATGAAGTTTGCCAAAATCACGAAATTGCCAATTTACCAAAGTGGCACATACATGTGTTTTTTGAAGATCACGGACGATAATTGTCATGCCGCAGAGAACTGTCTGTTTAGCACAGCAGGGGCTATATATATCAGCGTTCAAGTAACCATGTCTGTCTTGGAGTGACAATTAATTTCGCCATATAGCGTGACCTATCCTCTTTCATGTACATTTTGACTTCAGTTGCATATTCGACCGCAAACCTTTCATCGGTTCGTCTGTATACCAAGACATACCCTAACACGACCATGCAACGTGCATCCAGATTCATCGGTGTAGAGCACATGGTTTTATTGTATGTTTGACCAACCGACATGAGAAGGCACCAGTGGTGACGATCATGACATTGCCTTGATATCAAAACGGGTCCTTTAAAAGACCGTCATACTCAAATGCCATTTGTCTGTGATGTTAAGTTGGATTGCTGTTTCTTGTGTTCATTGTGTATATTGTAGAACGCGCACATGCAAGGGCATTGGCATATTATATCTGTGACTGTCAGGTCTGTATCAGAATGATCACCTGTCGTCAAATCCAATCACATAACTGTGGCATCATTGACGGAACGACAAAGTCTTGAGTATTTAAAAGTTGTTTAAAACTACTCAAGTTTTAGCTTTACACTGTAGTTGAAAAAGACGGTTGCACCTAGTAAACCCCGTGCTCGTACTTTTGTAGACTACTTATTACTAGTGTACAATAAATATAAAAATTATTCCATAGCCCTTTTGCTTGTATGCAAATAACCGGATATTTCATGGTTCGTAATGACAATAACTGGGCATTGCCACCAGAACACATGTTGCGAGGTAGAACATTCGAATTGTGTGACCTCGAGCTTGATTAACCCAATAACTGCCAGGCAGGTTTTTGCAAATGCGCAATATTTGTTCTACCTCTGCTTTAGACTTCACACACCCTCATCTTTAGTAAAACAATTAGCCGAGTGTCAAACAGCTTGGATCCATATGAGACGCCGAGTTACTCGGCGTCTCATTCGGATCCAGGCTGTTTGCATATGTTACTACACTCGGGGTAATCTAATTCGAATTAGGGAAATTCGAAATTTTAATGGCTCCACCGACTTCAAAATAACGAGCTTTACATATTATTTATGTGTTCCAATGATTCAATTTGTATTCGACGTTTCTAGTTATGGATGTGAACTTCTTCGTTGTTACAGTTGTGCATATTTAGAGGACAGTTCTGACGGCATATGATCACAAGATGGCAGCCCCATGACTATACCGTAAACTAACACCATAATCGCTTATGTTTGTCCTGTTTGATAACATCTTTCAATTGATATAGTATTGTCTCTCTAGATATTTGTATCTCGGCACTGTACATTTTTCTAACGGTTTCCCTTGAAATAATTGAATGAATCGGATAAGTGCGACTTACGACAATGGTTTCATCAGTCATCAATAGACACAGGTATGTTGACTATATCTAATGTAAACTTTATGCAGCATATCTATTGTAATTAATTTGTAAATAGCTTTATACATACCCCTCAGCGTATTCAAAAACAGCTGATTAGGTTAATTCAGGAAATTAAATTGTACCCAGGGGAGACAACTGCAGTATTATTCCTAAATACAAGATTTTGATCAAAAGGTCGAAGAAAGACTATACAGTGAGCAGTACTGAACACTCAAAACGTTTTTTAGATTCATTTCTTACTAGTAACTACATATGAAATTGAATGATAGTGTAACCCATATAGTAATGTTTAAGTACTTTGTTTTTAATTGTTGCTACATGTATACACATATCTAATCTAGCCTGGATATGCTGCCATAGCTCGGCTGATATGTATTTAAATAGTATGCTTCTTCAGAAATATTCATGAAGATGAACTTGTTTTTCTGAAGTGATGAAGTGTCCGCAAACACAATATGACCGTTATGCGGCCAGGATGTCAACTTATTCGCTGCCAAATTTAAAACTGTCGTCTTTGACAAGTTTCAGATCAAATCGTTTACGGGAAAAATGAAATGATATGCCGTGGAGGAATAAATTTACCTTCCGATACCTCTTTATTGGACTAATTTAGCGTTGAAGAGGCGGCGGCTGACCTAGGACGGATTTATTTCCAATGGTGCTATTTGGCAACATTGGCAGCGAAAACGTTAACATGAAACTTGTACTGTCATCTGACAGAAAAAGAACCACCGGCAAATGATATGATCACAGTTCATTTCCAGCAACGAAATCGACGACTGCAATACACTTATATTCAGAACACATGAATTCATTTTCACTAAAACAAACGACTAAGAAAAATCAACATTTCGTACTTACATAGGTACTTGTAGTTGATTTGTTTTATATAATAGTGACACACATTATGCAATGGAAACTATACAAATACATGTGCATAATCAAATTAAAGTTTAATTGTAGAAATAGAAGTCGACAAAAACTGGTGTCTTACAAACTTAAAACAGAATAGCGTTGAACACCGTCGAGTTTATCAATAATGTTTAACCACATCAATTATCTCATGTTCGTTAGGACTGAGACAGTGTCTTTACATTTCCATGTCAACCGTTTTTCATGTTGATCCACTTTAAATAAGCTATTTGCTTCTTTAGTGAGTATAATATTTGTATTATGTACAACAGTGTCATGTGAACTACACGCCCCTGCAAAATAGGCATAAATCATGTGATTAATTTTGATACATTATTTAGTATAAATAATGACACGTTTGTTAAGGAATAATCTTCATTAACCCGTTTGCTGGTGTGCCAATATTTAAAAGAAAACTGAGAAGTGTGTATTAACCGGTTATTGACTTGGCAAAATAAGTTACAACGAACCAGTATAGATCGCAAACTAATTCAGTTATATCATCAAACAAATCTGCCATAAAAATGTAGCTATACTTATTCTTACTCGTATGTTGCTAATTGTAAAACATACAGAATCCAAACCTCGTTTCTAAACGACTGCACACTAAACCGCTCAAAATGTTTAACCACCGTTACGCCAGGCAACACGCAAAAGCAACGAACGATTTCGACGAAAATTACAAACACAATAAACTAGTGTGTTTAATAATGCATAGACCTTTACTTCAAAGTCGCGCATTTTGCTGACTTCTTTAGCTGACGACTATTTGAAATGTCGTAGGGAATAACGCATTTGCTCGTGGCGAGCAAATCATCCATTTTCTGCAATATTTTCAGTACAACTACAATATGCAACTTTCCTTTTGCCTAGACAATTTTCATCGAATTATTTCCTTGTGGATAAATCTAAACGATAGCAAACTGGAATAAATTGTTTCTGTTACTGCTCAGGGTTATCATGAAGGGTTCGAAATGCATGCATAGTTGAATGATGGATTGAGACATTCATGAGTCACACGTCATGTTTCACGCTTCATAAACCGCACATCATAATTTAATTCACTGTAGATTGATACATAAAATATTGTTTAGTGTGAATTTGAACCAAACACTGTGAAATTTGAAACACTTTAAACTGCAATATTAAATGTGGCTCTACAGTTTTTACAACCGCTTATGCATGTTTCAAAGAAACTGACGCATATGTAAATCAACATATGTGGATAACTCTAGTGTTGATAATGCCGTGGAGGAATATCGGGAGGTTCTGGCCTTCTTTTTTTCTGAGCTATGATGCTAGCACATCCATAAACGGTTATTAGAAATGTTGACGGTTTAGTGGTTTTGAAGTCGCCAGTTGTTAGATCAAAGATAATTGTATCGTATTCCTCTACAGCGTCTTCAGCATCAGTGGTATCCGATCCCGATTCTACATTAGAGCTCATAGAACAAAAATATTTCAGTTGGTCCCCTCTGACGGTGAAAGCGAACGGCTGTTGATTGTCAGTCTCTGCAGTTGTCATCAGTTGTTTAAGCTTTTTGGCCGGAAGTTCAAACTTGTATACATCGCCGTTTGATGTTACTGTGTAAATTGCATTTTGTCTAATTAATGACTGGGAATATGGGCAGGGTTTCGGAAGGTCGTATATTATTGTTGCAGAGCTGGTGTTGATATCGTACTCTTGGATAAACTGAACTTCTTCATCATCTTCTGTCAGTCCCCCAATGATGTAGATCTTCTCATCCAAACAAACCGCGGACGATTGCCTCACCGGTGTTGCTACCTCGCCGTGTCTCACCCAAGTGCATGTTTCAAATGAATATTGAAATACGCTCCAACTAAGCATAGATTCGGTGAGTCCGCTAACTGCGAACAGAAACGCATCTGTTGCTATCATGGCATGCTGTCTCAACGCTACTGGTAGTTCTCCTTTGAGTCTTGTCCAAGACATATCAGTGCCGCAAAATCCATACAACGTTTTTCCGCGTTTAGCATTACCTCCGGATATGTACATTATGTTACCATGTGTACAACACGCGAAATCCTTCGAAGGACCGTCGTGTTCCACGAAACTGACCCACTGGCCAGTGCGCGAGTCGACAATATTCAGACAGCCTTGGATATTACCATAATCGTCCTCAACATATCCGGCCAAAACATCTATTTGCGCTGTGTTGGTGCACGTTCTGAAATTAAGATCAATGTTGCCATGTGTGCTTGGATGGTTTCGAAAGCGAATCGCCTCTTGTACTAAAACAGATGCTTCACTGTTCTTGCGCACCATAGGATTGAAGGCGATGTTTTCTGTCAGGCAAGGGAAGTCAATTTCTGTCAGATAACAGAATCCGAGCAGCTCTGCAATATATTCCTGTCGGCTGTCTTCATCAAATGCAATCCAGTCTGAAATCGCACGCCAGACGCTAGATTCTTTGTCGACATTGAGGTTTTCGTTTTTTATGACGTTAGCAAAGACCCCAAAGGTGCACTCGGAAAGACTTTCCTCTGCTACAACAGTCTCAAAGTTGGTCATGATAACGTCCCCGGCCATATTGACCAGTTCCTGCAAGTCCAATCTTTTCCCCAGTATCAACCTTTCTACGCAGTTATTTGGGGTCATTGACTTCACGAAGTGTGCCATACTAACGTCTCTCAAACATGGCATTTGAAGCATATCTGATGCACGAAGAAGTTCCTCAACTTCCTTATCAGGTAAGTTTTGAAGATGATCATCACCGGATGGAATCATCTCATAGAGCATATCTATAATGATTTGAAATGTTTCCTGATCAATGTTCACTAGAGTAGCTTCATTCTGTATTGCTTCTTTCATACCGGAAGTGAGCATGGCTTTGAAATAGTCTGAGACCGACGCTAAAATGAGCCTGTGACAGCGGAAGGACTTCCCCTGAACGATAACGTCAAAGTCTGTACAGATATCCTCGTCTCTCATATTTGCAAAACCTTTAGACATTGCACGAGCAATGTGCAAATTGTCGCTTTTAAACCCCGGATCTTCTTGACTTGCCATCGTAGTGAAAGCGTGCTGAAAAGACAGAAGCCTCATAATGATAGAGTACGCTTGTTCTGCTTTTATTTTTGAATCAACGGAACATGTGTATGGGTAAGATGTTAAAAGGTTGATTTTGATCATAAGATCGTTTTACTATATGTTTACAAAACGTTGTTGACACATACCTTAATTTATGGATCAATTACAAATTAATCAAAATTAACATTGTATTTACAATATTTAAAACAATGCACGCTAATGATAATGATACTATATTGACATATAGACGAACGACTAAGCTCAAATGTGGCACTTTTAGATTTGCCATTATCAATATACAGTCAAGCCTGTATTTAGCGGTCACTTAATAACAAGAACATAATGGTATCTACGACAGGTGGTCGCTAAATGAAAAACAAAAGAAATGCAAGTAGCTTTTTAAACGAAAGCAATACAGAAAGCTCTCTGTATAGCTTTCTGTGGTATATTCTTTCTGCATTTGGCGACCACCTGTCATAAATTGTCTCTATGAAACCTTCGTGAGCAAATAAAAATTCAAGCTATTAAAGACAAGTGGTCACTAAATGGAAAACGACAAAGAATCTAGCGACTGGCGTGCAATTTCAGACTGGATTGCGTTAACTCAGTGGCTTTCTTTTTACAGACCGCAATATCTCGTTTGATATAGGTTAAACTATATGGTGTTCCTGTTTGTGCCCATGAAAATAGGGATGATAAAGTGAAAAGACGTATGATTGATAAATATGAAATTAGCTGAATTAACATAGCATAAATTTAAGTTAAAATTTATCTTCAAAAACAGAGACGGTATTGGAAATAAAATTGATCCAACAACAGGGTGACCATAACTGGACCATAAAAAATCCGGAGATCTTGGCAAATACTCACCTTTATGCGTGCTACGGAAGATGACATTTGCAAACAGCTTGGATCCCAATGAGACGCCGTGTAACACGGCGTCTCATTGTGACCCATGCTGCTTGCAATTTTAGAACAAAGGTTATTGAGAATATTTCTAAAATCCGGGAAAATCCGGAGATTTCCGGAAATATCCGGAGAAATGGTCGGCCTGAAACAACCTACGGCGTGGGAGGGAGGTAAGACATGGAGGTAAATTTGTATACTCAATGTACCAGTAGTGACGTCATGAACTTTATATTTAAGGGATAGATCAAAGAATTTAACATTGGTGCTCATAAAATACTGAAAAGTACTAAAGTCTTTGTCTGGAACGATACGAAACTCGACAGCGTATCGTTTCGTATTGGTTCAGCCAACTCAATAAGTACTTTTTAGTAGTCTATGAACACTCGTGGAAGATTCTCTTTATATCATTATGAAGATATACTGAACAATATTTTTAGATATGTTCAATTTGTCGTCAATTTGTCATATATGCGTGCATGAGTATCCAAATACTGCAATCGCAATAACGTATGAAAACAGTATATGTCACTTGGGTCAAGGTTACATTTAAATAACGGTCTAATGGGTTATACGTGGAAATAGGTCACAGGTATCAGCTCTCGGTTGTGAGCACGCTGAGTCAATTGTTTTAGGGTTTTCATTAAATTTAAGTTGACTTTTCATTGGCCGTTATTCGTGTCATTTTTAGAAATGAACAACTGTGTTGGACATTCAATGAATCTCCATTTTTCCATTTCGCTATGTCGTCGGATAACTATAATGACTGCATCCTCATTTCATTACATATATACTGACGACAAAAAAACTACACACTTTTATATTTTAATTTTTTTATCTATTTTTAAAATAACTAAACATGATTTTTTGATATCAAAAAGTTTGTAAGATATTGACCTCAGTTTTGCAAAGACTAAATTTTAATTTAAACTTCCGAAAAACACATTTTAAATAAGCTAAACTTACTGAACAATGTTATTAAAAATCACAAAATAAGCAATTTTTGTATGCTGTATGCTGTTTTTCTTGATGTAATTGTATTCGAAATCCAAAAATTATATATCATAACCTTTTTCTTTTGGACCAAGCTTCTGTAATAATAATTCTGGTAGACGCTTGGTGCCAAACACAATGGATAGAGATTATTCTTTGGTTTCGAATAGCATTTTATCAAGAATAACAGCACATGAAAATTGTTAAGTTTGTGATTTGTGTACGCCATTTACCATTTAGCATTACTGTAGTTAATGTCCCTTTGAAATGTGTATGAAACGGAACATTTTATTATTGATTGCCTACGCACCATTTCCCACTTTGTGTTCATTTAGGATGAAGGAAATACTATGAAGTAATCGGTTTATGTCTTACCCTTTCACCGCTATAGGCGACTTAAGTCGACGTTGGAAAAAAGTGAAGTCTCAAATCAGACGCCGCCTTTGAAGGGACTTCACTTTATTGGCAACAAAATTCAGTCCGAACATTATGTTTTCGGAAAAAAAACAAAGCTCATTTAAATATTTATGTTATTTGATTCGTTAAAATATTTCATCGCAAAATAGTTACAACCGACAATTTTAAATTTGGCGGCGAAAGGGCTAACATCTCCACCCTACCTATTTACGAGTTTGGGTCATTGTATCTCTAACACTGGTCAGGCTATGGCAGACTATTGTATTGACTGTGGGCTACTCGGAAACTGTTGGATACCATGGAATCTAACGGAATATCGGTGTTTCTGACTTGGTTAGCAATGACAAAAATACGCGTACCTTGGAACTGGCCAACTGGCAATGCATGCATGGAAGCCATTCTATATTTTAGGCTTTCACATTAATGCTAGCTGCCGTCATTGTGTTCTGTTCTAATTTAAAGCCCAGCGAATGCAGAAATACTCTAAGTAAAACTTTGTGACGAAGAATACAGCGCAATTTTGGGGTCGTTATGGTCGTTAGTAATTTAGGAAGAAGAAAGAGACACACTTCAAAGTTTGGCAGATGAATTTTATTTGTATAAATATTAGCAAGAATTAGATTGACGTTGTAAGGGTTTTTTCATCAAATATTTATGGCTCAATGTGGTTTTAATACTTATTTATCGCTACATATAGAGAGGTTTACCGTATATAAATAGGATGACCTCGGGGAAATGTGGAATTTGTACATATCAAACAGCGTCGATTCATACTAGCCGAGGTGTCGAGGATGCATCATCTGATCAGGGCTTGCGTTTATGAGCATGAGAAAATGTTCAAACTGTTTAAAAAACAAATTGGTGAAAAGCAGGCTGATTTTGGTCAATAGTGTTTCGCATCTGATATAGATATAATCATTAAGTACTAGCCACAGACTAAATTAATTATAGAAATCGGGATACTTGGATCAACCACTGCCATTTTTTTAACAAGTGAGTGTGGTTTTACTGTAATACTCCATTATTTATTCATCTGATCATGGTCTAAATCGTGATGCTTTAAAGTGATACGATTGAATTGAGTCCATACACTTTAGTATGGTGTACGGCTGATGTCAGAGATTTTGGTCTATACGGATTCAAATACTGTATGACTTATGCGGCTGATCTGGATCTACACTGCTTGTAATGCTTTACGGTTGGAACTGGCACATGTTTGCAAGCCATTGCTTGACGAAAAGTCTTTATTGTTTGGCGAATAGTATTGACCAGGACCAGGCATGAGGAAGACGTATCAAAGGCGGAGTCAAGATGGGAGGAGCTAGCTGCGGGTAGCGGATATCAATTAAGTAGTCAAAATTTTCAATGTAATCGTCCATTGTTACACTAAATCGTATTTTACATGCTATAAACTTCCCTTTTCCGCCGCTCAAAATAAACCGGGTTTTACTCCGCATTCAAATTTGATCTTTTCACATGATATTTGTTCCTTAGTTGAACGACAGAAAAAAACTTCCAATGATCTTAAATCTTGTATTATCACCGACTTGAATTTGGCCCCAAGTTTGTATATACATTCATTAAGTTCAGTTTAGGTGAACTTTTGGGTAACAGTTGGTTTAAGTTAGAAGTCAGATGAACAGAAAGCGAGAAAAATAGAGAGAGAGAGAGGGAGAAATATACAGAGAGACAGAAGTGGTACTATGCAACCAGTGAATCCCATGGACTTTCGTGCAGCAGTCAAACCTTTTGCTAATGACAAGGTAGTATGGGGAGATATACAGGACAGAAAGAAAGGTCGAGAAATAAGGAACAAAATGTTAACCCCTCACTCTATACTCGATTTTAGACTTGTTCACAAGAAAGGATTAAGGAAATTTTAAAATTTGAATTATTTTGAAAACATGTGAGAAATGAAGCATTTGGTCATTATGAGCAAATGTTTGATTTCCCACAATGTATTCAATGGTCATTTGCTACAGAGGTGTCAATAGGCGAATATTTTGGAGTAAAAGATTAACTGACAGCGATTTACATTGAGACGACGAAGATACAGAATGAGATAAAAACTATTAAACTACTTACTTTTATACAGGTGGAAGATGGTCGTATACCAGCCACTCTCAAAACTTGAGTGTTAAACTTCTTTGTGACGTAAAATTGGAACACACAGTAACAGGAAGTTTGAAAAGCATGGATAAGTGGGCATAAGTGTGACCAATCAAATTGTGCGCATATACAGGTATGCTAAAGATTGTCTCTATATTTAGCGAGATTCCCTGAAATGAAATAAAAACAAGTTAAAATAACTTATGACATGTCTATAAAAAACGCACGATAAACCAATCATTATCGGAAAAATTCACTATGAGCGTACAGATAAATCGCCGTTTTCTTCAAGATAGCCCTAGAACATTTTCTACACGAATTGTACTTTCCTTACCTAGTTTATTGTCATTGACCGACAATTTTGGCGATGCTTTATCCAAAATCAGACCATTTTCGATAGCAAATGGTTCAGGCACGTCGGATAATTGTTAAAACAGGACATATTTTGATGAATACTGGTCATTATGTTGCAATAACCATGTTGTTATACATAATTAAGTCTATACATTTTGATTCATGGATGAAATACAAAAATAAATTTAATGAAAAAATGTGACATTGACTATTTCAATCTTTACAATATATGTTTCAACACAAAAGCGTTGTTTGACTTCCCTAAGTCAATAGGTACAACGGTTATCTAACTGTTACGCTATCCGGACCATTATTCAGGGTCCCTTCACAGACTTACTAGGGCACGCATCCAATCTTACCTGTCTAATGGACTAGTTTATTTATAATGTTTACATATACTATAAACGTCAAACTGGGGGCTTGTCTTGCGAAGATAAAAACTCAGCGGAGGTAATAAAGGCAAAATCACACTACCGACGGATACACAGTCCAACTTGACGATTTATGCGGAAAACAGGTTACACTCGCTGAAATGCAGCTCGCATGATATGCCTCGTCAGAAGTGGTGGGTGGAACGCTGTTCTATACATGTTCCGCTTAAACGATATGGTAACGCAAACGAAATGCAAAAACTATCCGAGATACAGCTTTCTAATCATTTTTGAAGACTTTGTTACTATGAGTACTAAACAGTTTGGGACCAGGTCAGATGCGGAGTAACTATATATATTTAATATCGCTCCAAACTGTTTTTAGGTTTTATCAATGTCAGAGTCTATGGTGTAAGTTGATAAAAAAGCCATAGTCCCACTGTATTTCTGTTTAGATATGCGGAATTATTTTTGTATTTATTTCATGATATTCCCCTGGTTGCCCATGACTCAACTACCATACCACACGTGTTTATGACAGTGAATTTCAATTGACGGTTTCGCACTTTGAAGTGCTTAAAAGCGCCTTAGTTGCCAAGATGCGTATGCCGTTTAAATTGTCAGGTCATGACGTCACGTTCAAATTCCCACTTTTAACGACATAAGCGTATTCAAGTATGAAGTCGTGCGATTTAATATAAGTTTAAATGGTCGGGTTTCGTATGATGTCCAAATGTACATGTAACCAACTGTTAGTTTTACATAAGCTAAAACTCAGTCAATCGTGTTACAAATATCACGAACTCAACTAAGTCGAAATCGGGCATATGTCGAAGCTAAATTTTGAAAGAAAACAACAGTGATTTGCTCTGTCAACACTTGTCAAACTATAGGAACTACTTTTAAATTCGAATTACACGAACGAATTTCATGAAAAATGTCTGGCCAACTTAAACATAACGAATAACGACAACACTCATTATGAACTGATAATGGATGTAATTAATCAATTTAGTAGCTGCTACGGCGCTCAAGTGATGAGAGACACCATATGATTCTTTGGGGTGTCTGTTTGGCACACGCCCGAGTATGATCGTAAGAGGCGAATAATCGTGCTTCTTTATCTCTGATTGTCCAGCAAATATTAAGTTTCTAGATTCACTCCCCATATTTTTACCTCGATGTAAATGACATGTGGATCCAGCCACTTTTTCCCTGAATGGCGCCATATGACCTATATAGTGTCGCGGTTCCGTTAAACCAAACTCAACTTAACTCAAGTAATGAGGTTACAATTTTGTTTGTTTATCTTAATCTTGCGTCTACTCGTGCATTTGATTACTTGATGTTTCGCTGAGTTGAATATCCGACTGATATGTTTTACATCCCGATGGTTATTCTAATTTGGCAATTCAGATTACTCATTATAAATTTCACGCATTAAAATTCAGTGTGAGCAAGCCCTACTTTACCAAATGGAAAACGTATATGTGTTGACATACTGTTTTCTGATCTTCAACTTAAACATACATCTCACAATCAATATTTAGAATGATAAAACATATACAATGATTCACAAATAGTATCATAGTAAAACAATGATTGACATAATGGTGATGACCATAACAAGTCACGTAATTCACAATTGAGAGCACACATCTCATGTTTCAAATGTAGAATGATAAAATGCATACCTATTCATAAACAGTAATTCGAAATTCATGGTTCACACCACATTTTCGTAGAAAATGCCACGTACTTGTGTAAACTGACGCGCAAATACGGCATGGGTTTTTGTTACGACGCTACCACATCCATATACGACCATTGGAAATGCTGACAGTTTAGTGCTATTCATGGCGTCGGTAGTTAGATTAAAGAGGCACGTGTCGTACTGCTCTAAAACTTCAATATCAATGTAATACAATACCGAGTGTTCATCGATGTAAATCGAGCCGAAATACTTTAATTCATTGTCTGTAACGGAAATACCGAAATGCTGTATGTCGAAAGTATCAGGGATTGTCATTAGGTCTTCAAGCTTTACGACCGGAAGTTCATATATATACACATCGCCGTTCGATGATACTGTGGAAATGCTGTTTTCCTTAATCAATGACTGAGAATATGGGCATGGTCTCGGAAGGTCGAGTATTATTGTCTCCGATCCGCTGTTAATGTCGTACTCTTCGATGACCTGCGTTTGCAACGTGTCTTCTGTTATTCCTCCTTTGATGAAGACCTTATCATACCAACATACGACAGAAACTTGCTTTACCGCTGTTACAACATCGCCATGTTTCAACCAAATGCGTGATTTTAACGAATAATGGGAAATGCCTCAACTCATTATAATGTTGGTAACTCCGCTAACTGCGAATAGACTTCCATCTGTTGCTACCATGACATGTTGCCTAAATGGTATCGGTTGGTCTCCTTCTAGTTTTTCTCAAGACAAAGTCATACAGTGATATCGATACAAATTTCTCCCGTGTTTAATTTTTCCTCCGGATATATACAACGTGTTTTCATGTACACACCATGCGAAATACACCGAGGGGCGTCATGTTCAAGGCAGCTGGTCAACTTGCCAGTTCGCGAGTTTACAAATGTCAAACAGCCTTGGGCATTACTACACCTGTCCTCAACGCATCCAGCCAAAACATCTTCTTTCTCTTTCTTGGCACTTTTCCTGAATCGGAGATCAATGTTGCCCTGTGCGCTAGGATAGTTTAGATTGCAAATCACGACTTGTACCAACGCCGATGCTTTGCTTTTCTTGCGCACCGCTGCATCGAAATCATAAGCAATAACAATAGTTTTCGTCAGATACCGGAAATCAATTTCTGTTAGATAACAGTGTTGCATCAATTCTGTTACGTTAATTTGTCATCAAACATTGTCTCGTCTGAAATCGCACGCCTAGCGCTTGTTTCCTTTTCGACAACACGGTTGTCATCCTGTAAGATGTTAACTCTAAGCTGCATTTGTTAAGACTTTTCTCTATGGCAATTTTCTCGAAGCTGGTCAAGACACAATCACGAACCAACACTATCAGATCCTTTAAAGCAAACGTCTTCCCTATTATCAGCCGTTCAATGCAGTTATTTGGTGTCATTTATTGTGAGAAGTGCACGAATCTTATATCGAACAAAATGGCAATTTGAAACACATCCGAAACCTGGAGTAGTTCCTCTTTTTCCATTACTTACATTTTGCAGAGAATCATCATCAAATGGTATTATATCATAGAGGAGATCTACAATAAACGGAATGATTCCTGACTAATGCACTCTAATCTGGTTTTCGTTGTGTGTTGATTCTTCCAAACTTGGCCTGAATTTTGATTTGAAATAGTCCAATACCAACGCCAGAATGAGTCTGTGACAGCGGAAGTATTTCCCCTGAACAATTACCTCGAAATCTGTAAAGAAATATTTGTTTTTTTATCGTTGCAACACCAGCTGATAATGCCCGAGCAACGCGCAAAGTGTCGCTTCTGTTTACTTGTCATCGTACTTAAAAGTCAGAAATATGATTATAACTGAGAGCAAATTACTCTTTAATATGAGTAAATGAAAATATAGTTGATATGGTGTCATTGTTACATGTAGACATCGCTCAGATTCTATTGCGATATGGTTTTACTGCAAACCAAAGGCTCCGTTTTATTTCTGAAGACCAACAAAGTTGTACATCGCTAGTAAAGCCGTTGCATCATTAGTTGGACCAGTTCCCGCCCATGAAATTTGATTCTAACAATAAAGTAACTTTTAAAACAAAATGTGCGTCTGATTTGATAATGAAATTTAATAGTTTGTGCTAACGAAGGGCATTCAATTATTTGACGTCATTATCATAATATGGTTTATAATCGCCTCTCGTTAGTAAGAATATATGTATACCATGCATGTGTTACGGCTGGTTAATTATGTCCCTAATACACACGATTTGATCAATGGCAATATGGGTACGTATTATTCCTTGATGTTTGATGGTACTTACTTTTTTGTGAAAAGAGTTCGAAGCCAGGTTGAAACGAAAAGCAATATGCAGCGGTACTACGATTCCTCGCCAAAACAGTTTTCCTGTACGCCTTAACAAATCACATACGGCACTGACCTGGTTATGCGGTTAATTGGGTCAACAAAGTTGTATCCTTGCATCAAGAGTTCGTGAGATAAGGAGACAAATTACTCGGCGTCTGAACTGGAGCCAGGTTGCTTGTAATTTTGACTACTATGCTTTATTAAACACAAGTTATAAGGTATTTCATAACTTTATTAACAAAATATTATCATAATGTACTAGGACTTGAAATATCGTTTAGCTCGAACTTCGGTTAAGTCAAAGTAATTACAAGGGTCCCAATGAGTTCGAGCTATCAAGGTTCGACTGTATCTATTGAAGTATTGATCAGAATCTACCATCTAAACCATCTTCACAAGCTATCTTTAAGCTAATCCACAAGGAAATAATCTGATTAAAAAATGAAAATCTAGACTTACAAAAGAAAACTGTCATTGTTGAATTGTAGTGAAAACACTGTATGGAGCAATTGCTCGTTACGATGATTTCAGTAAAAAAAAGACTTTGTTTGTTTCGATTTTTCGTCATGAGTAACTTTCCTTGTGGGTTAAAATTGGTTTAAAAAAATGAAAAAAGTTTGTAAAAGAAAAATGTGATTTTTGAATTGTAGTGAAAATACTGCAGAAATGGAGCAATAATATTGCTCTTTATGAGCAAATGCTCCATCTCCTACATTGTTTTCAATAGCCATCAATTTCAGAGGTGCTAAAAGGTGCGTCTATGGAGGAAAGGGTTAAGCAGGACATCCTTGGCTAAGTGGTTATGACTAGTTGTCTATCTGTGCAAATCAGATTGCTTCCTGGGGTCTTCTTCCTCCATTAGAGATATGCTGAGCATGGAGAAATGAGTGAAATACTTTGCTAAGTTAATACAGCGATGTCTTAGGTATTACTCAATTATTGTACAGTATTGTATAATTAATCATGGGATACTATTGTTTTGCATGTTAGACAGGTAAGCAATCAGGCCAAACATACTCTGCTGGCAAACAGTACAGACTATTTCTTGTAGGAGGTATCAGATCTTGGTCTACATTGTTTGCAGATAGCTCAAAACATTGAGCGACGGGTAAAACTTTTATTTTGATAAATAAGAGACTGGCATCAATTTAGTTATTATAATAAGATACATTCAAACCTGTATTGAACATCCACTTTAACCTAGTTTAAGGAATGTGCACCCCTGGGGAGCTTATCATGTGAGAGCTGATGGGGTCCCCTAATCCCCAGTGTCATTTGTAATCCTATGTTTATTGGACCGTTCAGGAGAAGCATGCCCTATCGGTTCCTAGTATTTGATTGGTCAAGGCAGAGGGTATTGTCCAATCAAAAATAAGTGTGACAGTGGAATACCCAGGTGTCACCAGGCATTGCTATCTCCACTGACCAAGTGCACAGCATGATGTCAAATATGGGAGGGGGTCAAATGAATAAAGGACTAAACTAGGGCATTAAGATAATGTCAGCATGTCTATGTTGCAAACCAAGAATAAGCCAGTTCTTGCAATATTTTCTTAAAAAAGATAATTGTGGTTCAATTGTTTGACGGAGGAACCTGGACACTTTAAATATGAACATAACCATAGATATAATTTAACCTCTTCACTGCAGGAAGCAATGCTGCGCATGTGGTATATACTGTTTGCTTAATTTTCAAACTTTATAAATCAACATAATTTTTAATCTTGGCCGAGTGTCAAACAACTTAGATCTGGATGAAACGACGAGCTACACCAAACTTTGTATCTGAACATAAAAATGAACATGTTTAACCATTTAGGTGTCAGCCTTTAGCAATGGCCATGGTAAAAAAATTGTTTTCATCTTTGTTTGATTCAAGAATATGGGTATTAAAGGATACAATGACAGATAAATGAAACTTCTATTTATAATTCAGTTCTTGGTAATTGCACATATAGTAATAAATTTTCTCACGATGTAAAGTGGAAAAAATATAAAAAAGCAAACACAAGCAATTTAAATAATAAATACGCAAGACTTTAAAATATTGAAAATTTGAAATAGTGTTGCATCGTTGAATTATTGTTGCATTATTGAATTATTGATGCAATACTGAACAAATCTTAACAACAAATCGGTTGTTAGTGAAATATTGCGTAGGCTGTGCGTAGGCGTTAAAGTCGACACAACAGTTTGGATCGCACTATTGTAGAATGTATATCGTCGGTGCCGTTTTTTAAAAAACCCCGCAATTGTGTCATTTCTTAATGATACAGGCACACCGCGACACTACTATGGACGTATCTGCTAAACAATTAGGGAGTACTTTCCCTTTAGTAAAATATATGCAGCGAATGATGCAAAGTTGATTTACGCGCATATGCTCTATTTTCTACAATGGTTTCAAAACAATAAACAAATGACATTTTTCTTTTGCCTTGAGTGCATACGTTTCATCAGATTATTTCCCTGTAGATTAATCTAAATATAGCTTGTGGAGGAACGGGTTAAACAATGTCTATGAAAGTTATACACTTTATACGAAGGTGATCTACTCTATAATAATAAATTCAGTAGAATTAAAATGATATAAAACTAAACTGTGTCATAACAGCGTGCAAAACAACAAAACGTTAGATTTTTGTAGGAAAAAACAAACACTCTTCAAAAGATTTTCATAATATACTAGCGGAGAAAAGAAACTGTGCATGTGTAATATGTTCATGTATCGCTCAATTTTATATGATCATTTTATGTTTTGCAAAATCAAATAATCCTAG
>JAULCE010328728.1:0-10457 GCA_032359355.1 Macoma nasuta | reverse complement strand
CGTCAGAGACGTGGCATCTGATATTGGTCTACACTGTTTGAAAGTCCTTATGGTTGGAAATCGCACAGCGGCGCTCAAATAGGTATGCCTCTGTTCTCGTGCTTTTCCAAAAGGTTTTCATTTTTCGATTGTCTCACCTCAGATACAGGGTCAAACTAATAGTACAAGGGCTGCTGAAGGAAGCCCTCTAAACTGGATCTACAGACTCCACACTATTTGCAAATGACTATTTTATTATTTTCCCACATTTTAATAATTTAATGCATTTGGTTAATATAAATCTTTACATGAAGGAATGGTAGCATACATAAATTAAATCACCACTTTACATACATTTGAGACACTTTCCCTAATGCCCACGGAGTATAAAACATTGTAGACCCAATTCAGGAGCAACTTACGCAATCCACTTCTGACTACAAGGGTTTACATGCCTGAGTGCTTTCAGTTATAGAGAACAATATATAATTGGTTCTCACAAATTGTTTGTTTTCTTCTAAAACCACATACTTGCCAATTTTCATACATGGTATAGGTGGTTTTAGAAGCACACTGACAACATCTTCTAAAATTGCAGAGGACGTTTTCCTGTTTTGGTTAATGTATTTTTTCATAAGAACATAATTTCAAATTTACTAAGGTGGGAGATTTTGAAGACAACCAATAAAATGTAAATAGCATAGACCAGGTGCAGACACCACTTTGGACAAACTGAGCAGATCTGTCCCAACTTTCACTTAGCGACTCAAGTCGAGATCTTGTTCAAACTCAAAATTTCGACATTAAATGACTCATTTAAATTTATTGCCAATGCACTAAAATTTTGTTTGCCTGTGACACATTCCATGTTTTGCTGGCAGTCTACAATTCAGCTCAGTGGCAATAAAATTGAGGTCAATATCTGAGATTAAAATTTCCAGTTTGGGCAATTGACTCAATGTGTTTAGTGAAAGCCGTACCTGGGTCTACCCCATTTACACTTTCAATTACCCCTTTCTCTAGACAGTGTTACATTTAAGGAAGTATTATCATTATAATTATCTTTCACCACAATTCTGAATTAACCATAACAGATAAACATGCATATCAACAATATAACTGTGTATAACTCATGAAACTTTCTTTAATAAGGAATATTTGAACATGAAAATATGAATTGAAATTCAACTAGCTCAGTATATAGTGTGTCACCACCTGTTGCAACAATTAAGATCGTATATTTAAAACGAAGCAACTTGCAACTGATCTGAGCCAAGCTGATACTCTAAAAGACATAAGGGAATGAGCAAATAATGTAGCCCCTAATCGGATGATCTTGAAAAAGTAGTCTGATAAGGGTGTTCACAATTTGGTTCTCTGTCCAATATTAATAAACAAATAATGAATTGGAAAAATATACTCCATATTATTCCAGCATCTTATTCTAATCACAATATTTACCACTTGGTATTCCTTTTAGGGCAAAATAGGATGTCCTCTACACTTGCAAATAGTGCAGATCCTAACCATATGCCACATCAGAGGAACATTGTGTCTGGTCTGGGTCTACACTGTTGGCACTGTCCAGGTGCACCTTTTCCCATAGTGCAAATAATATTTTCCGTATACAGTCAAACCTGTATTGAGCCGCCACTCAAAACCGAAGTACATGTGTGATTTAAAGGCAGGTGATCACAAAATGCAGAACAAACGTAATGCAGAAAGCTCTCAAAAGAGCTTTCTGCATTACTTTTGTTCTTCATTAAGTGACCACCTGTCGTTAATGTTCACTGATATTTTATTTGCTGGCAGCTCAGGTCAGATTTGACAGTAATAAATCTAATCCTGAGCTCCGACTACGAGTACCTGCTTTAGTCAGATGACAGCCTGCTATAGCTGAGTGGATCCCAATGGGACAGATGTTACATGCTAGATTATACTGTACATATAACAGGGGCCCAGATAGTCAGCGTATTTAAAATACTAAAATATTTATTTCTTCACCAACCCCTTTGAAGTGACCACTCTTTAGAATCGTCTTTTCAAGACGATTCCAATGAGTGGTCACTCCATAGGGTTTGGTGAAGAAATAAAGACATTTTATCAAAAATGTATCATTAATGCATCCTTATCCGGAGCCCTGTATATAATATGCAGGCCTCACTCTCACTAAACTTCTTTTAAAAGCTGAAATCTTACTCAATCTTGATACTTCATCTTTGAATTTAAGAAATCAACTTTAATTGTTATTGCTACTGCACTGTAATTTGACTGCTAGTGAACGATAGAATTATTTTACTTTTAGTCAAAACTTCAGGGCAGTAGCAGTAACTATTAAGGTTGTGTCTCAATTTGAGAATTTGAGATTGAGCAAGATCTCAGCTAGATAAGTGTAACGAAGGTCAGGCTTGTTTTATAGTCTAATGGCAGTCTGCTGTAGCTAAATGGAGCACCACGGTTCAGATGCTGGATGGCAGACTCTACTGTAGAAATAACAAACAGCTCATCACTGGCATGGTACAGATGCTGGATGGCAGATTCTACTGTAGAAATAACATACAGCTCATCTCTGGCATGGTACAAGGAATTTCTGAGAAAGAAATAAAAGAAAATGTGAACAACAATTACATCAAACATTTCTCCGATTAATCCCATATGCCAGTTTTAGACTAGTTCACACTGAAAGTAAATGAGGCATAGAAGTAGGGGAAAGGAAAACACACACCAATTTTGACTGGCTTTGAAAACATTGGGGTAAATGGTGCATCTGCTCATCATGAGCAAATGATTTATTTTCCACAGCATTTCAATTGGCGTCAAAAGACGTACATATGGGACAAAGGATTAACC
Organism: Macoma nasuta; assembly: GCA_032359355.1. Taxonomy (NCBI): domain Eukaryota; kingdom Metazoa; phylum Mollusca; class Bivalvia; order Cardiida; family Tellinidae; genus Macoma; species Macoma nasuta. Next base: position 7,628 of record JAULCE010328728.1, on the reverse strand, counting down.
CATGACCACTTACATTATCTTTCCTTGATATCCTGATTTCAAGATAATTTTAATATAGGCACTATTGGCAGTATCAATTTCATACTTAAGCCTTCACGCCTTTAAAGCTTATGATTTTACTAAAAGTGGAACATTTGCTGTAAAGAACAGTCGGATAAAGGTTTTTAATAGTTGTCCCTTTATTATATCATTTTGAAAACATTATATCCTTTGAAAAACTGACAATTATCGTCCGTGATATTTTGGTTTGCATTTTTGTCGTCTGCTAGTATTTATACATATTTTGTTTAACTTTCTTTGGTAGAACTATTACAATCTGAGTGTCAAACATCTTGGAGCTTGATCAGACTCTGAGTTACTCGGCATCTGATCAAGCTACAAGCTGTTTGCAAATGTTACTATAATAACGTTCTTTTATGTTATTGTCTTCCAAAAAATATATATTAAAATCAGACTTTCAATTTTCGATGGCTTGGTGAAAAACCATTGTAACTCCTTGACAAATGTGACATCAGCCTTTTAGTTCAGTAGAACAATAAAAGCAATTCCTCAGAGATAAACCATTTGAGATGACAACTTATCTCACAAATGACTGAGCGCTAGGAGGCCTCCGTGACCGTGTGGTTAGGGTATTCTAGGGCTAAGGCCGCACAACCACTTAGCCATCGAAAAACAACATTTATGTACAACTCGTCTCTAACATACAATTCATCCTAAATGGTACCCAAGAGATGATTAGCGTAAACTTAGCAAATATTTTATATCTACAACCTTTTCAGCAAGTTTGGTGAAGATCACATGATAACTGTTCAAATTAGATTTAATTCTGGAGTGCCTAAAGCAATTTGGCTGGTAATCAAACTTGACCAAGATATTTTACCAACAAACATTTTCAGCAAGTTTGGTGGAAATTGGATGAGAAAATGTTCAAGTTAGAGAGCAGACAACATTGTGGAGCAGCCTGCCCACCCATCATGGGTGTTCCCATAAAACGTTCCATCATAAGACGGGCATACAAAAAGCAAAATAAGCAAACATAGTGCGAAAAGAGTCAATTTGCATTTGTTGGAATATCTGAAATGAAGTGCATTGCAGAGGTTCCTGTTTAGGCACCAGAAAGCTGGATATGTTCTGCCAGCTGAATTCTAGACAAGATTAATGATAACAGCCAGGATGGCTTGATGTAGTGCAAGGCTTATTGCACCTAATGAGGTATACAGATTCCAAATCCAGGACTAGTAATTGAATCCTACAACAAATAGGATCTGTCTGTGCCAATTCTTCACTTTCTCAAAGGAATTGATCCATCAAAAACCGATAATCTTAATAATGTTCAGATAGACAAATTTTCTGTTTCCTGAGTGTGTTTCTACGTGCCACAAAGCTTTATTAACTAAAGAAGCGTAAATTATTCATATCATTAAACCTTAACCAATGCTAAATACTTTGTCAATGGAACTGATCCATCGAATACTGATAATCTCTTTATTTTTTCACATAGAGACTTTCTGTTTTCCAAGTGTATTTCTACATACCACAAAGCTTTATTAACTAAAGAAGTGTAAATTATTCTTATCATTAAACCTTAACCAATGCTAAATAGTTTGTCAATGAAACTGATCCATTCAGATACTGATAATCTCTATATTTTTTAGATATACAGACTTTCACTTTTCCAAGTTTGTTTCTACATACCACAAAGCTTTATTGACTGAAGAGGTGTAAATTATTCATATCATTAAACCTTAACCAATGCAAAAATTGTAGTTTATTTAACTTTTAATCATCATTCGAATTATTTAACCATTTACTAATAGACATGCCATTTGACAGCTCTGTAACAGATGACAATATTTGAAAACATTGTGGCAAATGGAACATAAATTTTGCATAATGAGAAAATGCTACATTTCCCACAATATTTTCAAATTTGATACGTTTCATTCCATTTGAAATTCTTCCTGCCATACGATGTTTTCTTTAAGGATAAGTCTAAGAGTAGAATATGAAATAAGGGGTGTTAAATGCAGTGCTGCTGTTGTCCGAGTGACAAATTATTTGGATCTGGATATAAGCTGTTACAATTAACATCCCAGTCTGAGGCAGATGCTGGCCATGACTAGTGGTCTAAAGGGTTAACCATTAAATGTCAATTTTACAAAGCCTTGGCAAACAGTGAGGACATAGATCAGGGGACACATTGAGGAGCAATCTAGGTCAGAGGACACATTGAGGAGCAATCTTATACGGTGTCTACACTTTTGGCACTCTTATACCTAATAAGGTTAACATCCCACAAGTATCAATATCAACTGATCATATTTCAAAATTGGTGCAATGAAAGTTTTTATCTAATCTTTTATTTCTGACTCAGCTATTTATTGTAATCACTCATTAGAATTGTCTCGCCGAGACAATTCTAATGAGTGCTCACAATATCGATCTTAGTAAAGTGAGTAGGGAAAGTATTTAATCCTTTTAACCCTGAATTATCAAAAGAACTGTTCCAATTTTAAAATATGACTAGTTTATATTGACATCTTGGGGATGGTCTTCCCTTATTATTAAACTATGGCAATCAGTGTAGCCCCTGATCAGAGGCTCCTCAAGTAGCCCTCTGATCTAGGTCGACCCTGTTTGCAAAGGACGTGTAAACTCGTTTCCCGTATTAAAAGGGTTTAATTATTCAGGACACATGATGAGAGATCGTAACTAAAACATAGTTTAGCCCTTTACTCCTTAGATTAACCTTACACGCCTCTAGTGACTACTGAAAAAATATGGGCTAAATGAGCATTTGCTCATAATGATCAAATGCTCTGTTTTCCACAATGTTTTCAAAGCCATTCAGAGTTGTTTTCTTTCTCTTAAATAGTATTCCTTTTAGTATTTAAGATATTCTTCTTATCTGTAGCCTTGATTGTTTCAAACAAAATTGTATATCCAGGAGCTCTGTTTTCATCTCCACATTACCAATCGTGCAGATTTACATCAATTCATTGCATTTCTCATTACATTGAACTTGGCTTCCAATTTTCTACTAGCCAGGTTCTGTCTCATAATTCTACAAATAATTCAAGAGATACCAATTTAAAATTCAAATATAACTTAGATTCTCAGCTAAGCATGCCTTTAAATCATTTGTATGCTGCCTTTTTAAGACAATACTTATGAGTGGTCACACCATAGTGTTTGGTGGAGAAATAAGGCATTTTAGCATTTTAGACCCGACCCTATCTGCAGCTTTGCATGTATATAATTATGCACTTTGACAATGGGTTTGTTCGAGTGGTTTACGTATGACCTGGGGCCTGCTGATATAAAGTCTTGTAACAATGGCTTTGTAGGATAAATGACAAGTAGAGGCAGTATATTTCTGTCAGAGGTGTCACAGACCATTTACTAAAATGTTTCCTCTCTGTAAAACTTCACGTCATGACATTTATACAGAATGAATGTGTCTGCCACATTGACTTCCAACCACTCTCTATTTGTCATGCTCAAATAAAGTTCCATAAAAGTCCCTCGTTCCAATGCAATATCGTTGCCTACTGAAACATAGAGTCTGTGTCACATTTAATTCTTATCCTGCCCAAATTGTAACCTGGTGAAATTCTGACTGCCTAATTTTTAACCATTAACTGAAAAATCCATGCATTATTATCTGAGTGTCTTGGAACTGAATCAGAGACTGAGTTACTCGGCTTCTGATGTGGAATTTGTTTTTCAGTTAAAATATTACCAATCCTCAAGTAAAGAGTGGAGGTCTACAATGTTAACTATGATCACACATTTATGACAATCTTTGCAAAAACTATGAATCCTAAATCGAAAGAATTTTTCAGTTTGAAAATATTTTCCCAGAAAATACCTGGAAAACCTGATTTATCTTTGGTTTTGTCAAGAACTTGGCCATGTCCGGCTAGCCAGAGATTTATTACGGCATGAGGAGTCTACACTGTCCATATTGGTAATATTGGCTGGAATTAACCAGAAATGACTCGCAGCTTCTGCCATTTCTGTCTGGAGTCTAAAGTCTGAGAATGGGTTGATGGATAGAAGACCTGAACATGAACACTAACAGACCGGCCCAAAAGGAAATTTACACTAGATAGAGTGAACCAGGCCGACAGTAAATACAGTAACTACTCTTGAGTTGTCAGCCACCAAGAGACATTATTATCCAAAGTATCAGACAGGGTGATTTTACAATATGTCATTGCTTTTCAAAAGAATCAGTCAGAGGAGCAAATAGCTTAGACCCTGATCAGACTGCTCCTTATTGAGCAGCCTGATCAGGGTCTACACTTTTTGTAAATGCCCTGATGGCCAACAGCTTAGAGTAATTATGGTACATCCAGTGACAACTTGATATTAAACACATGTGCTTACCCAATTCTCTAAATTATCCCTGTTTCACCCTTATATTGCAGCTAACTACCTTAATACTGATCACAAGGTGATCCATACAGAGCTATATAAGGGACAATTAACTTAGGCTGTTTCATGTTTATCATTGTGAATCAACAGTCCCACTCATACCACTTACTGTTAATTTCACATGGTATAACACAATCACCAAGCCGTCAGATAAAGTGTGTATTGCAAATGCTAAAATCTTTATTTCTCAACCAAACACAATGCTGCAACCATTCATTAGATAATTCTAATGAATGGACACAACAAAGGGTTTGGTAGAGAAATGGTGAAACTGGTCGAAGAATGTTTAATTAATGCCAGCTTATCTGGAGTCGAGTACACCACATTCTCCCAGTATATAAATTTTTAATTTCACGTCATGACAGAGACCTGCTTTTGCCTTATCAAGGAATAATGATGCTGATTGACATCTGAATTATAGCATGTCATTACTCATTATCCCGATAGTTGTAAAACCACTCCAAACAGATTAACCTTTAAGCTACTGCAAAAATTGCTGTAGGCTTCAAACTCTCATCTTCTTCATTATAAAAGTTCATGCAGAAATTACTTTCATTTAGACTGATGATAAATTTTGCAAACAGTTTAATCATGATCAGACTCCACAAGATTTGGGGCCTGATCTTGGATCAAAACTGTTTGATACTTAGATCTTATTTTGTCCAAACATGTATGGGAGAAGGAAAATATTTTCTGAATCATATGAGACACATTTTATCGCAAAATAATTATTTTACAAGCAAGGAGTTACAAGACTACGTAAAAGGCAGAGTTTCAGACTGTTGCTTTGTTCACTTTTGTACGTTCCAGACCTATGTGCAGTTTTGTACTATCCGGCCTGTGTGCAGTTTGTACGTTCATGTGTACAGTTTTATACTTTCGAGACATATTAGATGCAGTTTTGTATTTTCCTGGCATGTGTGAAGTTTTATACTTTCCAGACCTGTGTGCAGTTTTATACCTTCCAGACTTGGGTGCAGTTTTGTACCTTCAAGACCTGTGTGCAGTTTTGTACTTTCAAGACCTGTGTGTATTTTTATACTTTCCACACATGTGTGCAGGCCTGTGTATAGTTTTGTACATTCCAGACCTGTGTATAGTTTTGTACCTACCAGACCTGTGTGCAGTTTTGTACTTTCGAGACCTGTGTGTAGTTTTATACTTTCCACACCTGTGTGTAGTTTTGTACTTTCCAAACCTGAGTGCAGTTTTATACTTTCCAAACCTGTGTGTAGTTTGTACTTTCCAAACCTGCGTGCATTTGTTTAACTTTCCAGACTTGTGTGTAGTTTGTTTTGTTCTTTTCCAGACCTCATGTGCAGTTTTATACTTTCCACACCTGTGTGTAAGTTGTACTTTATAAACCTGTGTGTATTTGTTTAACTTTCCAGACTTGTGTGTAGTTATGTACTTTCCAGACCTGTGTGTAGTTTTATACTTTCCCAACCTGTGTGTAGTTTGTACTTTCCAGACCTGTGTGCAGTTTTATACTTTCCCAAACTGTGTGTAGTTTGTACTTTCCAGACCTGTGTGCAGTTTTATACTTTCCCAACCTGTGTGTAGTTTGTACTTTCTAGACCTGTGTGCAGTTTTATACTTTCCCAACCTGTGTGTAGTTTGTACTTTCCAGACCTGTGTCCATTAGTTTAACTTTCCAGACTTGTGTGTACTTTTGTGCTTTCCAAACGTGTGTGCATTTGTTTTATTTTTCATACCTGTGTAGTTTTATGCTTTCCAAACCTGTGTGCATTTGTTTAACTTTCCAGACTTGTGCGAGTAGTTTTGTACTTTCCAAACCTGAGTGCAGTTTTATACTTTCCACACCTGTGTGTAGTGAAGAAATCATGGTTGACTTTGTGTCAGATTCATTATTTGTTGATAAACAAGAGTGATGAAGAGATATGGTTAATTAACATCTGATCTAAAGTGCCTCTTGTGGTAAAATTGTTGCTAATTACGGTCCTTTATTTCTATTTCAAGATCACCCCAGGGACCAAATCAAAAGGTCAGGTGCAAGTATTAACCATTGATTCCATATGCTAGTTTTAGACTTTCACCTAGGAAAGTATCTTGTGAAAAAGGATGTATTTCCAAGAACAAGGAAACATAAAAATTTGAATGCTTTTTTTTAATTTATAAGAAATATAGCATTTGTTTATCATGAGCAATTGCTTCATTTCTCAGAATGTTTTCAAAAGTCATCTGTGTCACAGGTACCAAAAGCCTCTTCTGTGGAATGAAGGATAATGGCTGTAAATACACATACTAACTTAAGTTTGACAGAAGTAAAATGGACAGCGTCATGCAAAATGGGGTATTCCGACATTGCAAACAGTGTAGACCCAGATCAACTGCCACATCTCTGACGTGGCATCTGATCAGGATCTGCACTGTTTGCAATTGTAGAGGACATCCCCTCCCATTTAGCTTTGCAATTGTATGAAGTTTTAAATTCCATCCAGCAGTTTTCATGCTATGCTCCTGACAAGAAAAAGTAAAAAAGTCAAACAAGCCATTACTCTGTAATTAGGTAAATAAGAGTTATGATCCCAATTAGGTAAATAAGAATTATGGTCCCTTTTCCTAACCCTAACCCTCTCATAGAGCTTTATCATTGTATGAAATTTTAAGAAATTCCATCTAGTAGTTTTTAAGTTATGCTCTGGACAGGAAAAAGTAAAAATGCAAATCCATTCAATATTCAGAAGTCAATGACAAATCCATACAAATAAGTATACAACGTTTTACAAAGATTACTTGAAAAAAGATCAACAAATGCTCAAATCAATACCATTTCTAAGTAAAAAATGTAAAAAGAAACCCTAATGTATCAGTCAAATTCACAGGTTCACTGGTTCATATGATGACAAATAAGTATACCATGTTTTTAAAAGATTCAACAAAATATGGTCAAGTAATGATCAAGACTAACCCTAACCCTAACCCAGTTGCACATTGACCAATATATTTGACCTTTGACCTTAATTAGTGACCTTGACCTTCTCATATGACCATTCAAATTGTACATCTCCTTCAGCTAAATATAAATGTCAGGTTTGAAGTGTCTATCTGTACTAGTTAAAAAGATATTGCCAAACCAATATGTTTGATCTTTGACCTTTATTAATGACCTTGACCTTCTCATATGACCATTCAAAATGTGCAGCTCCTTCAGCTAAACATAAATG
>JAULCE010328617.1:0-10458 GCA_032359355.1 Macoma nasuta | reverse complement strand
TGTGACGTGGCGGCTGGTCTGGGGCTAGATTGCTTGCTTTGTCCGAGTGCCCCTTTTTGCATGATGTGGCCATTTATATGCAAACCATGGTTACCGGTATTAATAAAGTGAATGTTGGCAGTAATACAGACATTGAAAGTAAATGTGAACTTTTATGCCGTTAAAACGTAATTCCGACGTCTGGCTGTCGACAAATACGGACACATATTACAGATAAGAATTAATACAAATGAAACTAGAAAATGTGTCCACAGGACACGGATGCCCCCTCTTCCGCTTTGTAAATAATGCCATATTTTCACAAAAAATATCCGAAATAACTGAAGCGATTTACATGCCTGTCGAACTTGATCCAGATATTATGGTCACAAACATGTGTGTAAAGTTTGGTGAGAATGGGACAAAAACTTTTCTAGAATTAGATCATACAAAATCTTCGGGACGTACGTATGGACGTACGGACGGACAGACGGATGAACGGACAAGGACAACTCTTTATGCCTCTACTTTGTTGGGGGCATAAATATAAGAATAACATTCTCTAAGCCAAATGGTTGGCACCAACGACCGAACCGCAATGAAACAGAGGCATTTTAATTTCTCACTGACTTTGTTTATACCAGGGGTCTGAAATATAGATTTTCATAATGCTCAATAGTTTTCGGTAGATTTTGTTCTGAATAAAAAGGTCTGTCTGCTTCCATAAAACATGTGGCTTTTAATGTAACAGGTGCTCATATGCATCATCATATTTACTACAATTGGGCTAAACTCACTCCAGATGAAATCCTTCACAGTCATAATTTGTTATGTTGAAGCTGACAGAACTGTTGTTATAAGATCGAATGACCCGAAGTTCAAATTAATTTCGAAGTTTGGTAATTCGAACTTATATAAATAGAGCCCTTAACTTTCTTAGAATCCACACAGTGAACACACTTCTGTTTTGGTAGATATTTAAGTTTCATTAAGCCACGCATTCGATTTAACCGACCGAACGAACATACATATTTGTTAGCAAAACACAGTTTCTTCTTAGAAATAATTCTTTAAAACAATATAATCTTTTTTTCACAGAAGCGCTTTTTCGCATTTCTGTAGCAGCCGACTTTTGAAACAATAAGAAACGGACTTGATATTTATCCGCTCTTCTCTTGTGGATAAGTGTAAAATAGGTTTTAGAGAATAGGATTACGCTAATCCTAATTTGGATTCTTAAGAAAATAGAGTTAATTCAGATAGTGGTTTTTAAACAACGCTATAAAATAACGCATACAATATATATTGGCAACAATTTTACAAGTTGTCGGTTTTCTTCCTAAACAACGTATGAATCATTTTGCCAAAACGTAGGGTTTGGAAGAAGAACGACGATATTTGGCAAGACGGTTGAACGTTTGCAAAGTAATGTTTCTTAGTATAACCCGGTAAAATATTCTTTACCTTCCACGTAAAGATTCCTTCTTAGAGAGCTCGGTTAAATACAATGTCTTATCAGTAGTTACGCTCGACAAGTTTCTTTTTTTGAATAATAGATTTTAGGTATGTACTATTTAATTATGACATGAATAGGAGAGTATATTGAAAGTAATGACGATTTCGTAAGATCATTTTATCACCATACGTCATATATGTTTAAACTATTCGAAGTTCGAATTAACTTGAAACGTTTTGACAAAGATGAATTACAGCTAAAGTTGCTTCTCTATCCGTTTGTTTTGAACAATATTTTAGTATTTTTGATCACTTTGATTACAGTTTTTGCGCTTAAGTATGGATTGTCAAAATATGTAACCTAAGTCTGTATGTTGAAGTTATTCACTTTAATACATTTAGAAGGCGGGGCTCTGCATTAATCTCCAAAAGGTTAAGGGTTACATTTATTCCTTAAACATGTAACCTCATGAAGGAAAACAATAACAATGCGTCTCCTTTGAAGACGTATGTCGATAAAATTATTTTAAGAAACTGCCATTATATTAAGTAAACTATCCATTAAATGTCATAATGAAACATGTCAAACAGCATGGTATCTGTGAATCAAAGCAATAAATGTGGCGTACGTTATTAGCGATTATTTATTGTATCCTGACTTTGGTAGTTCTAAGAAATATTATTTTCAAATGTTAACCCATATACAAACGAATCATTATCTGGAACTTTAAATTAAATACAATGCTTTAATTGGAACTAAAAAAAGCTGTAATCACTAAGCATGTGTATTACTGCGTTGAATTAACTCATATAAAATGACCTACCTATACTTTATTAATGTGTCAAAAGTAATACTAGTCGCTTTAATTGAATAATGATAATAATGTTTCAGATTGACAGAAGTGACGTTAGTTAGTTATAAGAACAGAACATAACAGAACATATTTTTGTTCTGTTTTTTCGTACTACCCTTATTTCCAAAATTTCATCCAATGATGAACCGATACTTCGCCGTTTTCAAAAAAGAATCTGATAAAATATTACACTGCAATGCTGATAATGTATTATATATTTTATTCAATTGTAATACCATGTCCATTGCACCTTTTTGAACCTTTTGAGAGTAGAAATGTTCCGCGATTAGATAAGACGATTGTAGTTAAAATTTAGATTTTAACAAATGCTTGATGGCGCTCTATTACTCCATGATATCATGCCTTTAACCACACAGCAACACATTTCTTTTAAAAACGTAACGGATGGATAAATTAACTTGAACTTAGGAAACATATGATACATGTATTTAAGACATGCATATTTTTCATTCTCAAGTGACGCAACAGGGAGAGGACAACAAACAACCTATTTCTTTTGCATTTCTCTTCTTGCGTGCCTTGTTTTATGTAGATTAATCATCAATGGTAAGAAAATATATAACCAGATTGATGTCATTACACTCGTGATTTATAACATTTAAGATGTTCCCGAATATGTAACATAATCAGTTACATTGTTATGTCGATAATACGTTATCATATTCCTAAAATATATTCAGTTGTGTCATGAGTAATGGTCGATACAAATGGTCGCCGAGCAGAAAAATGCTTCGTGTAGTCAGCAATTCCTGCTAAAGTTTTCAAGTAAATGCATATGACTTATCTCTTTTATAACTAATGTAGTATTTGACAAGTTTGTTCCTTTTGACTATAACTCGCAGCAGCGATGAGAAAAGGCTTTAAAGATAGTGAACAGGCTGGCATGCCAATCTTCGCTTTTTCTCATCCACCATATCGTTTTTATTTTTGACTTTGATTCCTCGAGTCAATATTTTAAGAGTATTCATGCTAGTACTCTAACAATATCAACATGAATATGAAAACGTTTTTCAATTGTGAAGTGAACTTTCCCTCCTTGAGTGTGCATTAGAGCATTGTCTTCTTGAGAGATACAGCTGTCTTTGGGATATATCCTGTCAATAATTGGCCAGCAGTTTCTGTACGATATGTATACTTAAATTTGAGTCACTATTTTACTGATTGCATCCAGTGTGCCAGTACTGTAGTATGCCTGACTTCTACCAAACATAGATGAACCACAACTCCTAACATACTTCACAGGATAGTATGGGTTTAAAACGCCATCAAACTTTCTCAGAATCCTAAAGATCGATTGTTCTTATGTTATGTAACATGTTTTACTGATCTCAGTTGCCTCTTCAACGTCGAATGTAACTTATATGTACACATAGAAGTACGTGTTTTCTTTATGCAGTGTCGATTATCAGTATTCGTTTTAATTCTTTACTCAATAGAGACGCAATTTCCGTCTTTAAAGCAGTGACTATTTAAAATACTTGTTGGAAATGAAGCATATACTTTTCCATAGTGGTTTCAAATAAATTCAAACTATTTTTTGCCACTGACCGTTCCAAGACGGTATTCCTATCTGCACACTAGATTTATGTCTTTTTTTGCCCATGCGTTTCTTCTATATGTAGCGTATGTTGTTGGGCTCGCATATATGTATGGGTGCGCGCTTGTACGAACGTCCTGAGAAAGTACTTTTTTCTGTTCTGTTCGGGTGGCCATACCTTCCTATCTACTTTTGGTATTTTCCTCCCTCCTCTTTCATTGAAAATGCTTTTAAAATAGATATATAGTCAAATAACAGGTTATCCTCCTCTTTAAACAGTGTGTCATCAAAATAAGTATACACCTTACTGTTCGTGAGGATATAAATGTTGGCAAAGTTTCATTTACTAGGTCATTCTGTTTCTGTTGAAAGTATCACATTGTTCACATTGTTATATCTAGCCAACTAATAAATCTCATAAGTTCATGGAGAGAATCTCAATAAGCAAACGTGCTTTCGATCAAAACATTTTGCTTTTGTACTGCATCAATATGTTTTGAAATCATGTCTGTATCTATGTACACTTGGCAATAATTATTTTAAACTAAGTTTCTTCCGTATTTATAAGAAAAAGCATATTTACCGCTTTTATTGTACCACTATCAGAACCTTCCGTTAGCCCATTTGAGGCCAAGTTAGCGCTTTATTTTGCCTCAATTAGGCAACTCATCTCTAATGCCTCATCTTTTTAATCGATGCTTTGAAATTGTACCGATGATGCCGCATGCAACGATTGTGTAATTATAAAATTAGAACATGTAAGTGGTCAACGGGCACGCGTCTGAAATAGTGTCTGATGTAGTTCGACTGCTTTTACACTTATTAAAGGGTCAATCATGCTGCAAAGATGAAACTTGGCAAGTATAATTAATATGATCGTTTAGAATTTAAAGTAACACTTAGTTTGAAATTCATGCACAATATTACTATGCAAATGTTATTAATAGAAATGTTGAACATTTAAAATACACAGTTATTTGAAATCCATAGTCAACTAATTCATTCCTATGAGTGATATGAATGCAACCCAGGCTCGTGGTGGTATCAGTTCCTGCTGTTCATTCCTAGTTCGCAACGACGGTTCCCTATTTGTCAATAATCAATTACGTCTCACTCACCACTTCAATGAACAACATGCTGGACAATTATCACACAAATTCTATACAGGATTTCTCAACACAATTGGGCAGTTTCCATATACAATAAAATATTGTTTATATAACTTTATCAACAACCTCTTTCACAGCCAAGTAAGTGACATATATGATTCATTGTCAACGCATTCTGATTATTATTTCCAATCAGTCGCTGGACTGATTGAACTAACCCCATATTAAATGAATCAGTCATCAAACTTTATCAGATTCAATCTATAAAATAGAGACACTTTTTGATTGGTTGAACACACACTTTTTGAGGGTATTGTAATATGAAATTCGTAATACCAGACACGTATGGAGTAATCGTATAAGAGTATGCTGGAGGCAGCTTTAATAAATCTGATTCTAATAGTCATGAAGGAACAAGTATCCTTTTACTCCACCTCTATTGAGACTTGTCCACACAAAAGAATCGGCTGAAACGATGGATACCTATACATTATGGAATTGTTTTAAAATCACTGTATGAAAATAGAGCGTTTTCTCGTTTCTTCAATGTATTGTTGTGAATACTGCTAAATTACCTTAGCAAAGGTACCTAGTGTGACGGACAATAAGCTATAACGAAATAAAACTCACCTACGGCGTCTTCTACGAGCACGTGGGGTTGTATTCTATTAGAGCTGTTTGTTGTACGTCTAGTATGTATGATGTCTGGCAATGTCAATACGTGTTACCCACACGGCAGTAAAGACACAGCAGGAAAAATACCGAATAGAATAAAATGGCGCTTTTAACCACTTCCTTGCCAGGCAGGTTTTGCACATGCGCATACCTAAATTATTGAACATAAGTCACAAATATTTTAAAACTAACGGTTTTTAACTCGTACACAGCCTAGCGGCTCGTCCAATATGACTTTCCAAGCTGTGTACTCGTCCAAATATATATCCGTATTGTACAGAGCAATGTTAAATAACCAATAATTATTGAGCAATTACCTGATTCCCTTTCAGATTATCTTGAACCGGATGTAAAAGAAGATTTTTGAGACTGTCTTCTTGCATCTCAGCTTTGTCCTCACAATATTTGAATGATCCCTATAATAATAACATTCAAACGATAGTATAGATATTCTACACACTTCTTTGTGTATATTCAAACAATAGGTCGAAGATGCACGTGTGACATACATAAAGGTATGGCGCCAATTGCAAATCTGAAATCACACGTCATTTCATGTTATAAATAATCAATCATTTGCATGTCTTCTTTCATAATATATAATGCATATACACTTCACCTGCGATTAACGCAATCAACAAATAAACATCAATTTCGTCCTTAATGTACAAGACATCAAGAATCTTGATGAAACACCAGGCTATTTTTTAACTTAGTCTGTTGCCAGGTAGTTTCTGAACCCTTCTCCTGCTAGTAAATATCGATAGATGTCACATTGGACTATCGTTTTTACCCTTTAACATACAAGTTCACATACGAATTTAAGACAGGCTTCCAATATCAACGTACTCTGAGAGGATGTTCTAACTGATCAGTTATAATTTCTTAAAGCAAGCGACAATCGAGGTATAGAGTCAACAAAACTTATATGCATGTTCAAGATTTTTTTCTATGTTAGTATAAAAAATCATTGAAATCTATGCATCGGTTACTTTCACAATTTCACCTCAGAAAAGATAACCTTAAATTTAGAAATCACAATTAACGGGCATGCTTGGGACTTGATGGAAAGACGTGTTCGGGCCCTGGCTCAGCGGCCCGATTTTCCGACGCTAGAAAGAGGCATAAATATTATGTGGATCAATATCAATCAAGGGGATATACACCAGTATGTTGCATCAATGAGATCGAGGTGCCGGGCTGACTAGCGTGGGGAGATTTTTAAGAATATGGTGTTTACCCTAGATTTGAAACCAATCACAATGCTGGAATCTGGGAACTTTTATCACATCAATTTCAATAAGTCAAGGTCTATTTATACTCTTAATTAAATACGGTAGGCATCTGCGCATGCGCTTGCAGGGTTTAAACAGGGCAAATGTTACCTCCTTCCTCGAAAGCAATGACAAATGACGTCACTTAACGTTGGTTTGTAAACTTTATCCTGCCCCTAAAATGTCGACTCCGCCTTTGTTTGCCGGCTCGATCTTCAAAGTTTAAAAGTCAATTTTAATTGCATTAATGTATACTAGACACGTATTTCTTAGAGGCAAACCCTTTTATGCTAGCGTCTGATCTAGATCAAAACTGCTTATTTGTATCAGTAATATCGGCAAAAACTAGCACTCTAGTTACTTCCAGTATGACCGAAAGGAAATAACACTTTCAAAAACAAATTGTCGCATATCCATGTGGTGTCGTAAGTTACAAGTTGGATTAAGTCATCATCAAACCAACGATTCAATTCTCTAATGAAACAATAAAACATTGATCCTGGCTCCTGAATATATTCCCTTGATATCGGCTTTGAGTCAGTCAGCTTATGCATTATCGACAGAAATAGACGCAAATAAACAAAACAAAACTCTTTAATAGATTATGTTGAAATTTGAAGGCTTATTCTAACAGTTTAGTCCAGATAGAACCCGACAAAACGCTGACCATGATCAGTGATTTGATTTGTTGTGGTGGAATTCAAACATGTCTAACATCATATGAAAGATGCTGTAAATACCTTAAGGACATCCAACATGTTGCTGACGATATCTTTATCGCCCCGTATCTTCAACTTTCGTTGTGCTCTAAAGGTTTTTGTCCATGTGTTATCGTAGATGTCATAGTACCTCTCTGCTATTTTCAGCGCTCTGTTTGAATCACTCAGATCAGTCACGTCAGGATTGTCTTGTTGTATCTTGTCGGATGCTAATATTCCTAACCTAATAAACGTAAAAGCAGATACATATACTTTCAACCATTTGCTTAGCGACGTTCTAAATAGTATACTTTATTCGGGGGTGTACATAACAGATTGGTTCAAAATGCAAAAACAATATAAGACAAGATGTTGGCATGTTTACCTGATATGTGTTCTTTTTAAGCAGAATTCAATCGACCCATATATTTTAAACGTTGCTTGATAAAGATGTATCAAGTAAAACCAAATAATGTCCTTAATGTTCAAGTACTGCCAATGAATTCGACTTCCAGATTGATCCTCCGATCAAAATGTGTTGTAGTAGTAAATGGATTAGTATAGGTATTAGCTAAGAGAAGACGTTGTATTAAAAGAAATATATTATTGCTTACCATTTGAACTTTTTTCACATTTAAAAAAGAGCGAGTGAAATCAAGAACTAATAATTGCTTACTTACTTTCCAGCCAGGTCCTTAACCTCAGTCTGAAGACGAACATTTTCACGTTCGATGGTTTCGTTGTCATGTGTTTTTTTATCAAGTTTACCCTGTAAGTCTTTAACTGCAGTTCCTTTCTTGTTAAGTTTTTCTTCATACATTTGTCCTCTAAAATGAATAATTAGATAACATTTTAATAATGCTCTCATGAAATGCCTGTATCCGGATTAATTCATCCTTTTTTACTGTTATGTGGACATATATATGTCAACAAACCTCTTAACATTAATCATGCCTAATAAAGTGTCTCAACTTTCTACGTATATTTTTATTATATGCTTTGAAATCAAGCCAAAGTGCCAAAAGATTTGTATCCTTATAACACGGCGAGTTACTTGGCGACATGACCTAAGCCATCAAATTGGATCCTGATAAGGATTTACTATGCGTGATGACATGCTTTAAAAACTTAACTCAATCAAAAAAGAAATGAGCATGGCGCCTTATGTTGATAATATGTACCGTATTAAAATATGATAGTGATGTTTAGTAGTTTACAGATCAACGCACAAATGAACACCAGTGTTCAACTGCATGCGTTATTTGTCGTTTTAGCAAAGGCGTTCCTTTTAGACGTAAGATGTTATGCAATATTCTGCATGTCCGCTAACAATATATACTGAGCCGCGATCTGGTAAAAGGACCCTTAATGACATCGACGACGTCATCGTGAAACATCACTTTAAAGTGACGTCATTGATTTTTGTGCAAACATCGTTTATCAGAGGTAATCTTTTTCGAGTATTTTGTTTTAAACCAGACTTCTGTTCTGATTAAGATCAGAGACAGATATGCAGACAGGGGTAGGTGTTTAGCAAGATTGAAATGATTGATGATCTGTTTGATATAATTTCATCCAGAATTAGCTCTTTATTGCGTTAGTTTAAAGGTCTGTTGAGAAACAGTATCTAGAGAAGAAAAAAACTTTTATTTACCACTGTAGCGCATGCACGAGCAAAATGCTAATAATATGGATATATGACACTTTTCTGTTTTGTTATTATAAGTGTCAAACAGTCTGGATCCAGATCAAACGAACAGATTGACAGTTCTCAGTGTCTAACGCGTTAGTTGGTTAAGAATAGCGTCCCCACTGTCCCTGCTGGAGATTCAGAACGTAGAAATTTCAGTTTGTAAGTCGCCCATTACGACCATTCAAGGGCTAGGCTTACTCAGTTAATAATGTAAAGCCTTGGGTCTGCTCCAATTATTACCGTATCTTAAAAAAACCCAATTATTTCGATTGATACATGTGAACTAAGCTATTTGAAGTTTCTTTATATCGTTGCCGAATATCGAAATTGTGGGATCTGGTTTAAACAATGTTCAAATGGATCGGATGATTCGATGCCTGATCTAGATCGATTTGCTTCATAATTTGACACACGCGGTATGATTGTGGTTACAACACTTTTCGCGCTAATCGCGACCAATACAACATCTGGGAGCCGGACCATGCGTCGAATAACCCGAATCCAAACTGTTTGACACCCGGACAATAGTTTCACCAAATTTGAAGAGAAACTAATACTGTTCATTTTTTGTTCAAACAGACGACACTATATTAACCAAAACGATAATGGCTGGAAATCGTTTGAACTGAGTACCCGAGTTTCAACATTTTTAACCCTTAGCCTGCTACGAAACATATCGTCTGCTCAAATTATCGTCTGCTCAAATTATCGTCTGCTTCATTGTTAGATATAGCCTTATCCAGTTTCTTTCAAAATTGTTAAAACCTATTGTTTGAGTATCAAACAGCTTGTATCCAGATCAGACGCCGAGTAACTCGGTGTCTGGTCTGGATTCAAACTGTTTGTATAATCATCGCAGCTGTGATAACAGGCTAAAGGTCAAGTCAGGGCGCATGTCTTATTTGTTTTGCGATTCAAAAATACATTCAGTTTTGTGCGTCTCCTGAAAAGTGTGGCTTTTAGATATACGAGGTTTTTTCAGGACAGTGACAATATATATCGATCGAGTATGAATGCCTGCATATATTTCCGTGGTCATACTATGCCAGTTGCGATCTTAATTATAACATAACATAACGTCGGTGTTCTGACAAAACCTCGTATCTGCAACTTTGGTCTTTTTGTAGTTACGACGTTTTTGAATAGTTCGTCGGTGTTAGTCA
>JAULCE010328506.1:0-10458 GCA_032359355.1 Macoma nasuta | reverse complement strand
CTTGTGAAAAACTATGTTTTTCACCAGCATGCAAAGTTTCATTGAAATATAATTGAAAAGAAATCGAAAATCTGCATTTGAAATTTTCACTTAAGTTTAAGATTTTACTAAGAAGCTTTGTGAAACCGGCCCCTGGCTGTACCTTCTTACATGTTTGATTGGCTTTTGATATTGTTCAACATAAATATATCCATAGCAAGATGATGTATGATGCACATAACTCAGCCACTTACCCTCCAGGTCAATGTCAAAGGTTGGAATCAAACAATTTACCACCACATCTTGGCCGGGTTGTATCTTCCACATGTTTAATGTAATGTTATATTTCTCCACACAGTTATTCTCTATAGCAAGATGGTGTGTAATGCATATCACCAAGCCACCTACCTCGGTCAAGATCACAGTTTGGGCTTAGCTTTTCTGTCGTGTCCGGCCTCAGTCTACCACATGCTTGCATGATTCTTTTTGTATCAATAAACACAATTATATTCCATAACAATTTGAAATGTCATGCACAACAACTATCAATGTCAAGGTCACAGATTTGACTCAAATGTTCGCAGGCTTTTCTGTAGTATTGCCTTGTAGGGGATTAGTTTTGATAGTTTGTATTTGTATTCCTTTATTGATAATGTGCATGTCTTCGGAATGCGTATAGAGTCCGTTATTAAATGAGTACTATAATAGACAATAATCTTAAACGATTTTAAAACATCTTTACTTTATTTATGTCTAAAATCTCAAATCTGAATAAAGATGTTTTGTTTATAGAACATTTTCACGAGTCGAAGGGATATTTGGTCTTTATATTGTTGCCAATATATTGACTATGTTGAGGATAGCTCTTCTTGCCTTTAAAATCTTCCAAAAGAAACATTTATGGGTTTTCTTCTAAACCCTTGTATGTGCCTGTATTCAAAATTGGCGTATACATGGTTTTAGAAGAGCATCGACACTATCTCCTAAATTAGAGTTACGTGCTTTTGACACACATTGACGAACTTGTCAAAAACTGGAAAGTGCTAATTAGCCAAGAGAAGAAGAAAAACGATGTTACATTTTCTGTGTAAATGAGGATCCTGGGAACGCACTACGTGATACTATAATACATTATGTGATAAAGATACAATTAGGCGCCATTAAAGGTATGAAGATATTCAGTAGAGCTCCTATTGATTGCAATAATCATCCCTTATTCAGCCGTGAAAAGTAAGTGCCGCTGATTTCTTTTTTTTATTTATTTTAAAATCTTGTTTGAATTACTCGATATTTGATGAAACTGAGTGAAAAACAGCTTGGATCCAAATCAGATATAGTGAAACTCGGCGCGTGATGATCATTGTTCAAGCGGCCTGATGGTAATGTTTTTGTTTATATAGGGTTATATATGTATGCTGGTAGGTATCAGGCCGCTATAGTAAGTAGCTGGTTATAAAAATGTAATACCCAATTATGTCAGGTTTCAGTATAAGGGCCACAACAGGCGACTAGGGGCACTCGGACATAGCAAACAGTGTAGCCCCAAACCAGCTGCCACGTAACTGACGTGGCGGCTGGTCAGGGTCTACACTGTTTGCAATCTTAGAGGACATTCAATTAAACCTTTATATGAATTCAAATGGTTAGTTTCGTGACTAGATGCTGGAATAATAGCGCTGAAAAAGAGCTGAGTAAGCGCTATTTGTATATGTCCGAGAGCCCCTTTTCGCGTGACGTCGGCCATAATATGTTCACCTCCAAATTCAAAATTATACGATGTTACTGAGTGTTTGATCAAATATTTTGACAACATAACTTACCGAAATATTTAAACAAACTAAGTCTTTCCGAAAACCTATTGTTCAGACTATTTCTGCCCATGGCAGTTAAAGGGTTAATGCGCCCGATATAGAAATCAAAAATCTAAATGGAAAATCGACGTATGTCATTACGTATTGAAATAATCATGATACAAATTGCATACCCTAACAGTTATTTGTTTTCCGCTCAAACATAGCAATTAGGTGTAACCGTTATATACGATATGTTTGTCCTAGAAGACAAATAGGATCTCCCACAGGCCCTGTTTGCTTTCAAGCCTATATTAGCAACGTTAAAATGTCAAATAACCCGTGATTTAAGAAGATTGGCGAGTACCAACATGTTTAGTGGGATTGATATGTTCTGCTTTATTGAAACGAAGTAATGTATCAGAAACAATGATACATAAACTTGAATTTTTTCAAGATCTAGTTGTAAGTCAATGTTAATGTAATATCATAGTATAAATGAATCCTTCAACTCATATAAACGCCCGTTCGCGCTTCTGTATTATATGACTTTTGGAAAAATAGGTAAGTGGAGGATATAATACAAGTATTTATCAGCAACTGCTCTATTTCCCCGCAATGGTTGCAAAACCATTTAAAATTGACTAATTCGGTTCCCTTATATATTTAGCCTTTTCCTCATATACTTTCACTGGGGATGAGTCTAAAATAGTATAATATTAAGGAGGTTAAACAACTGGTTTAACATCGTTCAATCATTTCTACTCCTAGCTATAATAGTGACGACCAAATGGCGGTTTCTTGAATGACATTTGGATAGGAGGGTACATTATGATCGTATAGGAATTTATTGCATAGTATTCGTTGTTTTCGGGTTAGTACAATCATCACAGATATCCTTATCACACATGTGTAAGACTAAATATGACGTCATAGCATCAACATTCCATACTAAATGATGGCACAACACACGACCTTATTTTCAGTTCGTTTAAGTATTTATATATATTTTTTAAATATGTGATACAATATTCGAACACTTGTTGTCGTTTGAGTGAAGATTGTCTAAAACATGTCAAGAATATAATGCCATTTAGCTCACCAAAGCCTCGTTTAAAATATCTGTTCTAGACTCGTCTAAGTAAAGCATATTTCAAACGACAACGAGTTGCAGAACCTATATATAGCGGATACCACCCTTAAAATTTTGATATGAGCTATCCTTGTCATAAGAATGGAATATATTATTTAAATACTGGGCATTACATTTTCCATGAGGCGCCGGTATTTCAGATAGATATCAATCATTTCTACGCACCACACATCAACATTGTGCCAGTTGCGTTTAGAACTCAATCGGGAATTTTCGCTTAGACTGCTAGCCTATCCTATCGGTCCTGTCGGTAAGCGTCTTGTGATGCTGACTGCTTTAGTTATTGTTATCAAAGCGACAGCCTTGGAAACACGCGTGCTACATTTGCGGAGTATATTACAGACACTATTTGTTCAAACTTTTTAGCCTGTGAATTTTTACAAGCAAACAGTACTGTTTAAACCTTTCGCGAATATATTTAAAAGTGCTGGTTATAGATGATGTTTAGTCAAAGTGTTTAACAAAATAAATTACATATATTATCAAATAAACTTTGGCATTTCTGCATGTGTAATATTGGGAATACATTGTGTTGCAAATAAGGGAAGTCCCTGATCATACACCGCCTTTTAAGTATATTATGACTGCGAAGCATTATTACGAACATATTGAGTGAAGCGTGGGGCAATGTGATAGTGGTGCAGCATATGAAACTTCTATATATAACCGTTAGAGACTATAAAACATGCTACTCGAATCTTGCTATTGCACGTCGAGCATTCTCTCCTAAGAGGTAGTCATAGTCCTACAACATGGAGTACATGTGATTAAGCGAGCGAAAGATTAATAGCTGAAATAGTCTATAATATTTACTTTGGAATTATGCGACATTGTTTTCATTACGCGTTAATGTATAAAACAATATTTCATAGACATCAAGCGGTGCCATTAAACCGTAATAGTGTTATGAAATTTTAAGTTTAGCCTTTCGTTTAACATAAGTCCCGAATACTGTCATTAACAAACATTATTTCATGATTTGCGTGTTCTACCACGAAACTAAATAATGGATGAAGGGACTTATTCGGCGTTGGACACCGGTATGTTACCAGAAACGTATTCGAACAATTTGTCTTTATTGAACCATACATATAATACAAGTTCGATGAATATATCAGACTATGACTACGATATAGACTTTAGCCCGCCCCTTGAGGAGATGCTTCCGGTGTCTATTGTGTATGGTGGCACCCTGGTGTTGGGTATGGTGGGCAACATGCTTGTGATATTTTCTGTGACGAGGTATGAACAGATGATTACAGTGACAAATACATTCCTCTTGAGCCTTGCGTCCGCCGACCTACTACTTGTTCTAATATGTGTACCGGTGAAGGTGAGATTTATCTTTGTTAGCAAGTATTTTGAGGTTAATCCTTTATCTTATATGCTATGTTTAGACTCATCTCGAATAAAAGGATATGATACAAGGGTGAATATATAATGAAAACAAAAGTGCCAATGTTGAATGTTTTGAAAATATTGAGGAAAATAGAGCATTTGCTCATCATGAGCAAATGGTCCATATCCCACAATGCTTTCATAAGTTATCGAATACAGAGGCTTGGAAATGTGTTTCTATGAAGTAAAAGATGAATTGAGCACCAAATATATTTCAGATATACAAAATTCAGATGACTTTTATAGGGCTTAATATTGTGACAGATCGTGAAAAGTTTAGTTAGTAGGCTGATATTGCCTTGTACTGTTTGTCATGGTTGTTGAAGTATTACGGTAGCGAGATATTAATGAATTATAGTTCAATTAACATGTTTTATAAGTTGACCTAGACATACAAGAAAACAGAACTCACAGTCTGATAAGAAAAACGGATTTTAAACAAAGTTGATTGTCCAACTTAGAACCGCAACGGAATCTTATTACAAAGCAATGGTAAGCATTTATGACCGATAATTCCATGTTTGTGCTGTATACGCAATTTACTCTCAACTAAATGATATGATTGTTCGAATGCCTACAATTTGAATTGTTCAAGAAAACTTCTGTGTTAGTGTTAAGGGGGTTGCAAGAAATTTAAAAATGATTGGTAGTATTTTGCAAGAATTAACATAAACAGCCAAATAAATAACACATAATGCTATGCATTTAATAAATTGAATTAGATTACATATGAGCCGTTTCATAAACTTTTCATGTACATAATTATCGTTGTTTCAAAATTAATGGCAAATTCCACACTTTCTTATGAAATATTCTGCTTCGAGAAACCAACCAAAGCTTTATGTCAGTTTTGGTTCAGCGTCTGATTTTCTGTCGCCTGTTTCACAAAAACAAATATTTCAATGTTTCCTAACTCAACTACTAGTTATTAGAACTATCAGAGGGTATTTCTGTTTTTAATTCAAGTGCATTAGGGAAATTTAAGGATCATCTCAATGTGTTCAAAATGGCATTGAATAGGAAAAACACGCTTCGTGGCTTTCATATATTTACGTTGACAGATTACATTTATATTTTGCTCGCGCGATTGCTTTGATTGCAGCGTTCATGTCGATGGTAAAGTATACACAATACAGAAAAAAACATAAGCATTGTATAATCCTTTTTTTTTCAGTGTGTCATTGTTTGCAAGAAACACTAACAACTGACATTTATTCGTTCGTTTTTGTAAGTGCGGTATGTTAAAGAAACACATATTTGGTTTAAGAAGAAAACAAACCATTGTTTCGAAAATCACGTAAATTAAATTTGCAAAATAAAAGTTACGTACTTGCTGTCGAAAATCGATGAAATGGTTTAAAATAACTGATATGCCAATTTACCAAATTGCCAAAGTGTTTTTTCGATAAAAAAATCATTAATCGCAGGAACCCGAACAAATTCTATTTTGCCGGGTTTATTCTAAACCATCGTATGCGCTATTATTTTTTTGAAAATAGCACATACATGGTTTTTGAAGAATGTACGTATGTTATTAAATTAACGAAATCAAATATGAAAGATGAGCGCCGGTGACACTCGACCAACTATTCATCAAGCACTACTTATGTTTTTAACAAACATTTCACAAACTTTATAGTGCCAAATAATAGATATGCTTTATACAAAATATCTAAAAACATATAAAAGATAGAGAAAGCATACATCACGCGGTATTTGATAATAGTTAAGTGTCTTGCTCACATGTATCATTTTTCTTTGTTTCCAAAATGTTGCAATCTAAATGTTCACCTTTTCTCGTCCTGTCACAAACACTTTAAATGATCCAGTTAGCAGTTTCATAATAATTTTAAATATGATAGATGAGTGACGGTGCCACTCGACTAATTTTTCATGTAACAATTTTTATGTGTCGAGCAAACATTTCACAAACATTATAATGCCAAAAAATAGATATGTTTTATATGAAATTTCTAATTACATATAAATATAGAGAAAACATAGATCACGCGGTTATTGATAAAAGTTAAGTGTCTTGCTCACATATACCATTTTTCGGTTTTATCAATTGATATACCTTGTTTTATAGATGAATTGCTTCTGATGAGGAACCATCTTTAAACTGATCTTACCTCGCGCTTCATGGTTGATTTGTAGATTGGAGATTGGATGTTGATTACTTGTATGTGGGGAATAATGTATTTTGTGGCAAGTATGTTTTAACGCAACACGTTTTAAAAAGTATTTTGCCCCGCAACTAACGTAACTGCTCACTCAGAAGCTTATGTAATGGTCTATTGACATCCACATTTCATCTGATCGTTGTGATATTATTACGGATGCTAAGCTATAATGTAAATTTCGAATATTGGTGTGATGCAGGTTATATTTGAATATTGTTGTCATTAGCAATACGTCTAAAACGGTATTAGCAGCGTTATCCACTTGCCATGTATACATTATTTATCATGTCTTGTAGTGAAAAGCAGTCCAGTCGATTCATTTACAAGGTCATACGATTAAAATAATACTTGCAAGTGGTTGGGTTTCTTTATTAAGTTGGCATTTTAAAGGGAACGGTTTCAGTGTCAGGGCAATACTTATTACTTTTCTGCTGTTTATTGGTTTTAAACATTATACTGTTCCGGTTGAAAACATATCAATTCTTCGATGCGCGCTGATTGTTATCTGTCATTTAAAAGGGTGTAGTAAACCGGCTATATCAAAATACAAGACGTCACAAACCATGTCGTATTTGAGTTAAACATGTAAGGAATAATCGTAGCCAAAAAACAGTTTATCGTTATTGCAAGTAAAGTTTAAATTGTGAACGGTCACAGGTGCTATTTTCTATGGCAGTGCAACCGTTATATCTGAGCTCAGAATACTTCCCTTGCTGTTAAGATGATTTCAATATAAGTTCTATAACCATTCGCTTCATTTGCTTTTTTATGGCTATTCAGAAAAAGACAAAAATAATGATAAGTAAAAAGTCAATGTTTTAAAAACATTGTAGGAAATATAGTATTGCTTTCCACGAACACAAGCTTAATTCCTCCATTTTTCTATATCTCTCTCATTAGAAAGTATAAATGTAGTTTAAGACGCTCCTTAAACAAGGTATTTTACATCCAGAGTTTTATGGTAATGTGATTTACAAGATTCGGAAAAAACCTGGACCTACCAATATTCACACTTTGTTTATGAAACGTATTGAAAATTAAAGGGTTATGATCCAACAATATTACAACGCACTGCAATGTTGGTGGTCAACCCTTTTACAGTTGGTTCTCACGCTTCCCTCTTTGCTTGTGCGACGACAGGAAGGTCATAATATTCTATAAAAACTACTTTGAAAGCCGGAAACGGAAGACGTATTTCGGATATTTGTATTGTACCCGTTCTGTCGTGCTATAGTTATATGTTTTACATATATTAACAACCAGACTTATCATCACTGATGTTGTGTAGCAGTCAAGCGGGGATACCGTTTATTTACACTGTATGTCTGATGGGGTGATGATGGGATAAGAGTGAGGTTGAGCGCCCCTAAACCGGTTTAAACCCCCCAGTGACATGTTTGCCACTGGCCGTTCCATGGCGGTACTCCCATCTTAACCCTTCTATATGCTGCGTATGCTTGGGCACGCGCGCGTGTGTGTGTGTGTGTGTGTGTTTTGTTGAGTGGGCTGAAAAAGTACATGTACTGTGCTGTTCGGGGGCTGTTTGTGTTGTTGTGGTATGTCATGCAAGACCATCTTATCTACTCTTATGCAGTGACATCGGGAGTGTACTGAAACTGCGTAGTTACGTTTGTTGTAATATATAAAAAAATTCAAACCTTAGTTTGAATGGTAATCTGTTAGACTGTTGTTTAAGCTACGGTCACAACATATCGTACAACAATTTGTCGTGGAAGACCACATATAAAATTTGCCACATAGATATATGTCGTGGGTGTGTCGCAATTCAGTCGTTTGATCGGCTTAGGTTATAATCAGCTCTATGTCATTGTCGGAAATTCTTTTAATGTGATCAGATCGTGGTTCATTCCTTGACTGCAAACGTTTTTTTGCTGACGAAATCCAAGTCACTTATGTAGATATTTAAACTGATATGGAGAAACCCTTATCGATTTGAAACAATTGCAATATTTTATTCTCTGCACAACTTTTATTAAAAAAAATCAAACAACATGATGCATTTGTGTTTTGGTGCAAGGAAATGAACTTGAATCAGATCAGGTCGTCGACTTTTATTTTAATTATCATGCTGCTTAATATGTGTAGTCCGCTCGAACTTCTCGCCAAACCTTATAAATAAAAGTAACGTATGGCACTGTGGATTTAAGCCTTAACTCAACATTTATCCACATGAAGCTTAACAATATCACCCATACTCTATTTAAGGCTAATCCACAAGAACAGGATCCGATAAAATAAAGCAAAATATTTTTTTATTATATAGAAATCATTGCAGGAAATGGAACATTTGCTTAGTAAGTGTAAATGCTTCAATTTATTCCAATTGTCATCAGTTTCAGATGCGCAAAAAGGCGCTTTTCTTAAGGAAACGGTTAAATAACTAAATGTATCTATCTCTTAATTGTGAATATGTGGTTTCTTTGAAGAACCCGTAGAAGGCACTGGCCAATAGTCGATTTTACAATATCGTATTTAGCGATGATCGGTAAACAAAAATCCAAGTTTCATTTACATCATTTCTAAAACTATATCGTATTAGATACCAGCCTTGAAACGTATAGGTGAGCAAAGACACATCTTATTCAAAGGAATGTGCAAGTTTGAATTTCTACGCAGTCTTATATGATGAAAATGTATTTATCGACGAGGTGTGTGCATCTACACTTCGTGTGAAGGTTATTAAAACTAGTTTCTTTAGTAGTAGCATAGTATACAAAACACGTGTACCTGACGGAAATCAAAGCATTTTAAATTTCAAGTAAAACAAATTTTGAAAGTTTAGACGATGTCACGATAAAATGCAACTTAGTGCAAAATGATACATTCATTTGAAAACGTAGGTAAAGATGTCTATTGGAAACGAAAGCGAAAATCCAAATCAATTCGATCATATGAAAACTATTGATATATCCATTTGCAAAATATAATATTATTGATGTTACCACTCAATACAAATATAAGTTTGCTGTATAATTTAACAAAGTTCTGTGTCTCATGGTATGTGATACTATTTTTATAAGGTTAACAGCTGCATTTGCATTGGAATAATCAAGCATGACGCTTGTAATGGCGCTGTCACAAATTGGTCGCATGTGATTTTTCACAGGTCGTGACATGGTTGTTGTCATAACCGCATATTGTCAAGGGTAAGTGCAGGTCTTGGCAAGTGTTGATGTTTGTTGGGAGGTTGGGGTCTCATGCAATCGCCACGGTCACTTTCGAATAAAAAAGGCTCAAGTTTGTAGATTATCGCAAGTAATCGCAGTATGGTGTTTGGGTTGACCTTATTAAGCAAAAGACTAAGTAAAAAAGATCACTTAATTCAACTCATATGCAGTGAAACGTGTTTTTCACCCTTTCTTCCATAAGCTTCTTTAGAAGAATCCACAAGGAAGGGTGTACGATGAAAATAATGAATATATAGGCAAATGAAAAAAACATATTTTTAAAATCATCGAAAATGGAGTAGTTGCTTGTTTCGAGCCAATGCTCTATTTCCTACAATGTTTTCATCAGTCATCAGTTACACAGGCGCTTAAAAGTGCGTCTGTTATAATTATAGGGTTAACAAATTTTAGGGCATCCCAAAATTTACTTCGTTTTGTATTTGCTTTGCTTTTTTGTACCAAGACATCAGATCAGAGATTGCTATATGTGCACCACTGTATAAATATTTAGGAGCGACTTGCTTGAAAAGATCTGTGCCGTTTTAACTCTTTCGGTGCCTATTTCAACATTTTTGGAACAGCACTATCAGGCACAAGGCACCTAAACAAGTAATCATTTTGGCGCCTTTTATAAAACTGTCAGTTGTGATTTATTTTCGGCTACTAGTGCATCAAAACTATAATTCTGTAAAAGAGAGATCCTTTAAAAGCACGAAAGTCAATTCATATAGAGAAAATTGCAGACTCGGTTTTATTGAGTCTGTTCA
>JAULCE010328395.1:0-10459 GCA_032359355.1 Macoma nasuta | reverse complement strand
TTAGCGGACATCCAATTCTACCTTCAAATGAATACAAATGGTAGATTTCGTGACTAAATGCCGGAATAATAGCGCTGAAAAACAGCTGAGTCAGCGTTTTTTTGAATGTCCAAGCGTCCCTTTTTGCGGGACGCGGCCGTTATGTAGAGTTGGCTAGATAAGCTAATATTCACCGATTGAACGCCAACGTAACGTACATATGAAATCATGACATCATTCTCGCAAATCTGAACATGTTTTTTTCTGAATAGTATGATAGTTAAGATTCTGATCCCATGCCGAATCACTTGACGTCCGAAATGTTTCCAAACTGTTTACATTTGAAGTTACCAGTGGTAATTGTCTAACGCGATATGAAACCGGCTTTCGCACTTAAGTCCTGTGATAAGATTTAAAAGTCCATTTGTTGTTTCTTTCTCTAACCCTACACAAGTTTTGTCTCAGACATAATGTGGTGTTCAGTCAAATGTCAGTTATTGCTGGCTGTTGTGTTACGAGTAGCGGTAAATCGTCGTAAATCTAGTTTGTTCCGCTCGCCTTGTCAAAAGTATCACATGACGCAATGATTTATATACAGCGTAAGACGTAACGGACGTATGCATACAACTTAATCGATTTTACAAAATAAAATCTGGTTGAACTTTTCACCAAATATATTCGTTTTTTTACGCTACTTTTGAGACTGTAAAAACATACTTTTGTAGATGATTAGATCTTAATTTTTTAAAATTGTGAAATTGTGAATGTGTATGGAGTTGAAAACTGTTCATTCATAGCAATCACCATTCCCTGCAATAGTTGCAGGGTAAATCAAAATCTTTAATGGTATAAACTTAAATTATTTATCTGTTTTATAGTTTGTATTGCTCATGAGATGCGGTTGTGCCCAACACAATCCCCAAATGGACATTCTAATTAAAACAAGGATCGTTTCTATGGTGGCATATTTCCGCCACCACTTAACCACTTAACGTTCGCGAACCAGTTCGTGTTAATATGTCACAAACGTAGCTTGTTAGTGGTAACTCGAATATTTTCTTGAAAACCAGATAACTATCTTATCATGCAAAATGACGTGTTATTGCCCTATACTGCCATCATATAACTAGCTTGTAAAACAACACATTTTGCGAATATCTTCACGAACATGTTTGCGAAACTGTTCGCGATTACATTCGAGTTGGTGTTATGCAGTCATCTTCAAATAGGTTGGGGATAGGTTGGTGATGAAGTTATCTAAAAATAGGGTAGGGCTAGCTTAACGTCGTGGAAACAGGGTCGTCCCCGTTAATGCACATTTCTGTTTTATTATCGAGTACAATTTTATAACAAATAGTAAAGTGCCTGGCTCCCTGATAAGACACCATCTCTTTCAGAAGGCGATTGAAATGGAATTCAATTGCTTGAAATATCACTTATAACCGACATTATCGTCGAACAAATCGTCGGTTTCGTTCCAAAAAGCCGTAAGTGCCCTTTTGGAAAAGGGCACTTACGGCTTTTTGAAACGGAACCGACGAAATACTATAATCACTGCAATCAATAAACCCCTTCACGACCGAAAGGAATTAGGCACAGGCGCAATATTTTTTCTGCTTCCTTTTTAAACTTAGCAGATTAGCTTAATATTTGGCAAAAAGATTGGTCGAGTAACGAACAACTTGGATCTGGATGAGACGTCGAATAACTCGACGTCTCATCCGGATCTAAGCTGTTTGCAAATGACACTATTGTTCGGGATAAGCAGCGAAGTATTTAACATAATTATCTACGACACTACATTTGTCCATGGACATGTTTATCATTACCCTATTTATTTTGATTCAGCATTAGAAATGTTCTAATTTCAAATCAATTTAAGGGGGAGGGTACCTCAACTATGGTATATTTCTATGTCCATGCACAAGAATGTCCTCGCCCGGGGTGAAAATCGTTATGTGGGGTCACCTTCCTGCTAGCTTGCGGTAGGTCAGTGGTACCCAATTGTCAGTTTGTGCAATTCAGACGGGTTTCTGGGGTCTTCCTCCAATTGTAATTAGCCGGACGTAGCAAAATGACTAAAATACTGTCGAAGCGAAGAAAAGCAAACACAAAAATGTAAATTTCGAAAATTAAGGAGAAAATATGTAGATCATGAAGCTTTATCAGGAAGAAATGATATGTTACTAACATATGTATGTATTTGTAGCTTGTAACACGTTCCATCTATCACCCAAAAGGTATGTGTTTTTCAGTTCTTGGGTCAAAATTGTCGACTTTATAAATTATCTGTCAATTGTTATGTGTGCAATGGCGGTTGGAGTTGCATGTGGCGGTGAAATGGTTGGGTGCACTTGAAACAATATATTGGAAACTTCAAACCCGATAAAAGTCAATTGAATACTAAATCACAGAAAATGAGTGCACTCGATTCAAAGTGTCTTCCCTTGAATCACCAGTGAACACACGGTAGCGTCAAATGTCAAGCATTAAGGTTAGTCGTGCATTTGACTCTCAACGCTTCTACAAAGGTTTTTCGAATCTTTTTCATATTTATAAATGTTTTTTACAAAACTGTCTTTTTTCTGGGTTTTGGATATTGATACTCAAAAGTATTGATGACCGAACGTATAGTTTTTTCTGCGTGAATATATTGATGATATGAAACTATTGCGTGAACGTGTATGTCATTGTCGCATAACTTTTGCGTTATATATCAGGTAAAGATATCATGTACCAATTGTTTCGAGCTCGGCGTCTGATCCGACACCAAACTATTGAATACTCATAGTAACAAAAGATTCAAACCAAAGCGAATATTTTTTACGTTATTTCATATCATTTGCAATGCAATTGCAATTACACTGTTATTAATAGCGGGTCTCACAATGTAGCACGTCGTCGGTGTTCTGCAAAAAGCTCGTATCTGTCATGTTGGTAAATTGGTAGTTACTTATGTGTTGTAGAAGTCTGCTTTCTTAGAAAAACGCGATCTGCGACCAATGGCAGTAAAGTGATTTTAGCACAAATTGTCGGTGTTTTTGGCAAAAACCTCGTATGTGCCATTTCTGAAAATTAGAATAATATTGGACTGTAATTGTCCGATATGGTTAACGTACAATATGGCAGACAAGCCGGATAAAAGCTCTCAGCGGCCAAATAAAACTCGAGAATAGTAAGCTTTCGGACAGATATTGTAAAATTAACTTTTCGATCTAAAACACTTTCATCACCAAATGTGACCAAATTTGTATTTGCAGCAGTATTGTCCAACATCATTGCTAATTATATCATTTAGGTCAAGAAGAAAGAAATCTGAAACACTTATGTGCGGAAGCTGTAAAGGGCCTTTACTTACGTGAAAATCTTTCCTTTAATCGATTCATTTGTGTTGTTTTGCTATGAAGAATCTAGTTATGTACAAAAGTTAAAGTTTTAAAGACCAAATACTTTACAACTAATTGCCATATCTGTTGTCGCTCTGGCAAAAAACATGTCGTGGATCGCCAAGTTTTTTGGTGACACAAAATAGGTTTAAGATAATCGACAAAACTGATTTCGAAAAACGACAAAATTTAGTTGTCAATCGAGATACAATGCGTCAACTCGAGTAAAATACATCGTCAAGTGCAATGAATATCTTGCAGTGTGGACAAAATGAAAACGATATTTGAGTCAAGTTCGCAATTGTTGACATATTATTTTTTTTTTCGATTGACAATTAAATAATGTCGTTTATCGCATTCAGTCTTGTCGTGTCTTAAAATCGAGGTTTTTAGGTCAACAATTGCAAACTTTGCTCAAATGTCGTCATAATTTGGTCGACTTTGCAAGATAATTATTGCATTTATTGATATATTTGTCTCGTGTTGGCGCATTGTATCTCGAATGACAATTAAATTTTGTCGTTTATCGCATTCAGTCTTTTCGATTATATCAAATCTATGTTTTGTCACCAAAACATTAAGCGAAAAACAAAAGGTTTTTTGCCAAAGCGATAACAGAAATGGCAATTAGTTAAAAAGTATCTGGTGTTTGAAATTAAATCTTCTGTAAAATGCCAGTTTCTTCTTGGCAAAACGATAAACATAAATTGATTAGTGGTACTATCTTCACGTAAGTAGTTGCCCTTTACAGCTTCCGTACTTATGTTAATATTTTGTCTTGATTTAATAAAACGTATTCAATTTCAGCAAGTAGTAGATGATACTTTCGCCGAAAGAGTTAAATAGTATATCGTGAATAATAAAACAAAAATCAAATTTAAACTATATCTTAATATTTAATGAACCGCCGCAATGTCAAATTAAATATAAAACTTTATGCGTCATATGTACATTTAACTCTCCTTATCCCAGACTCGGTTAAACTTTCCCTACATATGCCATTATAGCATACTCCACCATGAAAATATATGATGAATAGGAAAA
Organism: Macoma nasuta; assembly: GCA_032359355.1. Classification (NCBI taxonomy): domain Eukaryota; kingdom Metazoa; phylum Mollusca; class Bivalvia; order Cardiida; family Tellinidae; genus Macoma; species Macoma nasuta. Next base: position 6,050 of record JAULCE010328395.1, on the reverse strand, counting down.
GAATTTAGGTCAAAAGCAACAACTTGTTTTAAGTGGCTTTGCTACGGAAGCTGTAAAGGGCCTCTACTAACGCGATGATATTTCGTATAATCGATTTATTTTTGTCGTTTTGCCCTGAAGAATCTGATTATTAACATAAGTTTTATTTTGAAAGACCAGATTCTTTTCAACTAGTTGACGTATCTGTTATCGCCATGGCGAATAACATTTCGTATGTCACTTAGTGTTTTGGTGACAAAATTAGGTTTCAGTTAATCGACAAGGCTGAATGGGAAAAACCACACAATTTAATTGTCAATCGAGACACTATTCGTTAACTCGAAAAAAATACATCGATAATTGCAATGAATATATTGCAATGATGACAAAATTATGACGATATTTGAGATATTCGAACAGACCGAATGCAAAAAAACGACAGAATTTAATTGTAAGTCGAAAAACAATGCGTCAACATGAAAAACATATATTAATAATTGCAAAGTATTTCCTCTCATGTCACCATTTCTCGATTGACAATTTAATTTTGTATTTTTCGCGGTCAGTCTTGTCGGGTCTCTAAAATTTAGTTTTTTATATCAACAATTGTGAACTCTACTCAAATGATGTCACCATTTTGTCGATATTCATTGCAATTATCGATATATTATTTTCGAGTTGACGCATTGTGTCTCGATTGTCATTTAAATTGTGTCGTATTTCGCTTTCAATCTTGTCGATTATCGCACATTTATTTTTGTCAACAAAATCTTTAGCAAAAAACAAAATGGTTTTCGTTAAAGCGATAACAGATATTGCAACGAGTTGAAAAGAATATGGTCTTTAAAACTTAATCTTCTATAAAAGATCAGATTCTTCATGGTGAAATATTCGATTAGTGGAAAGATCTTCACGTAAGTAGATGCCCTTTACAGCTTCCGTACTTTGTAAACATTGTTGAAAATATAACATCTAATTATTGTGAACAAATCTCCATTATCCACATGGTTAGCAATAGTTATCCGTTATAGAGGCGTCAAACGTCTTCTGTTAAGTAAATAATTCTGTAAAAGGGAATTACAAGTCGAATTGTAAAGTCGAATTTACTCGATACAAAAACATGCGTGTTTTATTAATAAGTATGGGTACTGATTACCTTTAGTTCGGTTTATTTGAATATCATGTTATATAATCTTATAATAAAATACCCCCTACTTCCCATAAAGCCGTTTTCTTCTTGATGTCCAAAATGTAGGTGCAACAATGTGTGTATTCGATATTTTTTTTCTTCAGTGGTCGGAGCGATAATCAAATTGGTATTCCTATACAGATTTGCAATATCATTTACATTAAGAATTAATTTGGAAAAAAGGCCAGCAGCAATGCCATGTGATTAATCATTAATGTTCAAGTCACGACACATTAGATTGCAATATCATTTACGAAAACGATTCCTCGTCTTGTTATACTTCAATAACGATACGTAGAGACTACGAGATCATTCCTGCTGATGAAAATGTTTATCTGGCGAGGCTCTGGTAATGATAAGTGTGGAATCAATATCATTTCAGATTATCAGATGCAGATTACCGAGAGAGCGTTTTCCGGGTTTGATTTCAAATTACCTCGGGCCAATCTTAAATCGATTTCAGATTATCCCCTTAATGTATGTATTATGACTACATCCTCCGATATTAGCAAACTAACTGGATCTTTAACTTCAAACATCCACTTTACTGACTTATATAAAATGCGAACATTTATTTGAACTGTAAGAAATCAAGCAAACTACGTTAACAGAATATTCGTCATTTAATGCTGCTGAAATGTTGCAGTTGTTATGGTCTAATCTACTTTAGGACGTATCTGATAATATACAAGAAATTCAAGGCAACAATAAAATGCCAAGTTTTATTTGTATTGAACACATCGTCACGAGCAAATTGTCTATTTCCGTTATTTAAATATTTAAATAGCCATCAGTAACAGAAGCGCTACATGTGTGGATGATGATTAATCAAGCACCATATATGTGTGGATTGTAAATGCGAATATTTACCGTAATGTGCGAAAGCCTTTGATAATATCGGTAGTAGTGTGACATTGGTTTAACTATACACACGGACGATACTTACTGCAGAGTGTAGCGTGTAGAAAAATTAACAGTGCATTAGCAAAAAACTTAAGGTCAATATTTGAGATTAATTTTTTGAGTCTGAGTACGATCACGAGTCGAGACGTTTTTATGAAAGCCGGGTTCGTACTCAGTCTGAGTGCATTATTTATGCAAGTTTAACTCACGAAAACTTAAACTGAACTGACTCGTTCGCAATTTACTGTTCGCCGTTAAAATCTATCAAAATCATCATAATGCGTTTTGATCCGCACCGTTGTGTTCATAAAGAACATCGTGGAGTTTGTATGAGTTTGAACATATTAGTGCGCTATATCTGACCGCAACCATTCTGTCAGCCAGTTGGCTCGACACCGATCAGAGCGTCAATTTAATAAGTTTTAGAACTGTATAAACTTCCTACTTGATTATCAACTAACTGATTTGATTTTAAATCGATATCAACGCAATATATCACCACAACTCATATTCATCACTTTTCAAACAAATTTATCCTAATTCAAGGTATTATTGTTTTTTGAAACTTATTAGACTTCATTTTATATTGAAAGAACAATGCAACAAGATAGACAACAACATATTGTGGTCTACATTGTTTTAATATCAATTAACCCTTTGCCTTATTTATATTTGCAAGAAAGTAATATGTACACGTTCAGACCAATACAGATATGTGATGTTCTTTTTCTCCATAAAAGCGTAGTTTTCAACAAAACATTGTAGGAAATGCAGCATGTGTTTTAAATGAGCAAAAGCTCCATGACCTGCAATGATTAGAATGCAAGTCAAAAAAGGCAATTTGCATGTGCCTAGATTTGTTTTATATTTATCCAAGTATTTCCATGTGGAATCGCCTAAGTAATGATAATATATTAGTCGCTTTGTTATTGTAGTACTATGGTTGTCATTTGAGTAACTCTGCGGCTGATTTTGCTCGATTTAATGTTTCATGGCTCGGTTTCTACTGCGACAGTTGAGAACAAAAAGCGTACCTACAACTGAAAAGTAGTAACGTCGGTATACGCAAAACAAGGCAACAAACATTTGTCACCAATTCACACTTTCCATTTGAACTTTCGAATGTTAAAATGTGTGTGCTGTTTATTCGAGTATCGGAAAATGTCGAACTGAGAAATATAGTACCGCAGAATTCGACAAACTAATGTTCAACTGCAGTCCGATAATATATGTGAACTAGTTCAAAAGCTCATATGTCGCCGTGACGGCCACGTAGTTATGGCGGCAGACTTGTTACTGTTTGTAATCGCTATGGTTATGATTCAGATCTGGCTTTCACTTAATGTGTCGAGCTGACATCGTGATCAGAATGAAAATTCTAATTTCAGAAAGTGACACGAATTGCATTTTCACTGCACTGAAATATTGACCGTAAATGGGAAGTATTCACTGTCTATAAAGATTTCAGTACAGTTGCAATAGAATAAATTGCAGAATTCAATTTGAAATTTTATGATTGAGCACTATCCAAGCTCATTAATTAAAAGCGAAATCAGACCTTTGGTCGACCGATATACTCATGTAAAGAAACCTCAATCACCTAAAATTAATCAACTGCTCCAAAACTGGGCGACATTAAACCGAATCAAAGAAACACATTAAATTGGTATATTTTAGTTGTCGTGTACTTCAGTTTCAGCTGTATATCAATGTATATGATGATTCTAAGGTATATGATTTGTATATGTATATATATGTGTGCGTGTAAGCCCCCTGGCACACTTAGCCGCGTTGCCACGACGACTGCACGGTGTTGTTTAATTTCCCAGAGCACCGTAAAATCGCAGGAACAAATAATATTTTATGAATATGTCATGTCATTTTCATTGTTTTGTTGGCAGGTCTATAGAGTTCCATTGTGTTCTTCCGTTGAGAATAACCAAACTTGCGTTCAAAGCAGGTGGCATATTTGTGTTGCTTTTGCCGAAAACACTAAGCTCCAGTTATCAATTCGAAATTATTCAACTATTCCTTAGACGTTAAATTAACTCAATTCCATTTTAAGTAATCAGTAAGCCTATTCTGTGAATACTTGAACTCACAAACGCAATTGGTTTTTGTTTTGACAGGGATTTAAAATACTGCCAAATGAGTTTCAATGACACGTATAGGATATAATGGCATACTTAAAACAGATGAAACAGCAAAGTTATTAAAGGAACATATATTTATATAAAATACATTGCAATTAATGTAGACATAGGGGTAGAAATTCAAAATGTTAACGTTGATCAGTTTCAATGAAATATTTCTTTTGTTTTCTTTACGACTTTTTGGGACACACATATTACATGATAGTCTTGCAAAACGGTCGTTTTGTGTGATATGGTGTGTCATGCACCAGTTGACTATTGCAAGTCTGCATTGACTAAAAGGTTTCTTCATTTACCGTAACACTTATGCCCGCTCATTGTCATTTTTACCTTAACCTGTTACCTCATAGAAACGCAATTTCGAAGTTCCGTAGAACATCACCTTTGAATTTACTGATAATGAGCAATTGCTACATTTTTCATATCTTTTTTTCAAAATCATTCTAATTTGGCGTTTTCTTTGCTATGATATACATGTATTCATTATTATCATAGGATGATTTCATACGGGCTGAGTCTAAAGACAACGATCATATATGGTTAAGGGAAGAAAGCGACTTTAAAAGCATATTACAAGATATTTGATACAAACGACTTGTTTGCTAATCATGGTGCCTTTTGTAATACAAGGAATTTCGCATTCTTAAATCGTGATTTTTTTGTTCAGGGTCTTTAACCTGGGTTTGTAAAAGTGAGCTTAATGTTTAAATACGTACAATGACCTATGTGCTGCTGTATCGGCCCTCGAGCATGCGGTGATTATCGGACTTTTAATGTTCCTCTTACTCATTACAGAACAGAAAACAGCCAAATATAAACTCAAAAGATTACGTATTTCACATTATGATAGAATTGTGTTTATATATTGCACCCTTCTCCCGACTTTGTTTGAATTATACTTTGTATTTAATCAGCTACAAAAATATACTGCTGATTATCAAATGAGAGCTAAAATGTATATTTATTCGTTAAATATAGGGTAAACCCTATTATTACATAAAAAGTATTGACATTTGGCACACTGTTTTTCAGCGGACCTTAAGATTCCACTAAAACATTGTGATTCTCTATTAGCAAAATTAATCATAAGTGTTATTAGTCGTATTGGTTACAAAATATCAAGCTAGTCGAGTAGTCATAATTGTTTCTTTGTTGAAATAGGCGCATTTAATAAAGAAGCAAGCCTTATCGTCAGACAAGTTAGTCACACGTTTATTGCATCCACAAACTTTAAGGCCTTTGAAAACCATTTATTTTTGTTTACTTTCAGTAAGTGTGCACAAATAAGTGTTTCATTAGAGCAGATATTTCATAAACATACAATTTCTTTTTATAGAAAGTTATGCTCTACTGTATTTTGTTAAAGATTGCACCACAGCATTAGTTCATGTAAAGTCATTCGACAGAAAACCAGCGTACTCGCATGCTAGGCCGTGCTTCGCTGTTGCGGAATTATTGCTCGATACAATCATCTTAACCCTTTCACTGCCAGGAAGGTTGTGCAAATGCGCAATATTTGTTCTACTTCCGCTTTGTAATTAACACACTCTCTCGACATCTAGTAAAACCTTTGGTCGAGTGTCAAACAGTTTGGATCCGAGTGAGACGCCGAGTTACTCGGCGTCTCATTCGGAACCAAGTTGTTTGAATATATCACTACATTCGGGGTAAAGAGGTGAACGGGTTAGCAGGGTAGACTCTTATCAGATGTCACCTCGGCTATATAATAATTATAATAAAAGAAAACCGACGAAATTTAAGACATCAGGAATGTCAAATGTATCGTTGAAAATACTCAAGAATAGTTACTATTCGTCAATCAGATT
>JAULCE010328284.1:0-10459 GCA_032359355.1 Macoma nasuta | reverse complement strand
GAGGACATCCAATTCTACCCGTAAATGAATACAAATGGTAAAATTCGTGACTAGATGCTAGAATAGTAGCGCTGACAAAGAGCTGAGTCAGTACTTTTTGTATGTTTCCGAGTGCCCCTTTTCGCGTGACGCGGCCCATATATTGGCAGAGGCTAATGGTTTAAACAAAATATGACCGCAAATATGTTTGAGATAACAAGTCAGCCTCTGCGTAATACACAATACTTCTTTCAGACAAATCGTAACTACTCGGTTATAATTTGAGAACGCTTTTCAGAGCTTGCTGGAAATCGACGAGTGGTAACGTGTAGCAAAGTATGTCATTCAATCATTTTGGCCTACGTCCTTTGTTTTGTCAATTTTCCCCCTTGAATGTGAATACGTATAAGAGTTGTCGCCAACTTAAACAGCATTGTTTACATTTCTTTTCACGAAGGGAATGTGCCAGAAGTCTTCTTAAACTAATAGTCCTTCAAGAAAGTAGAAATAACTGATTTCCGATAATATCCTTTATATAATCTCGATACTGTTCTTAAATATTAAAACACTGGATATAGGGCACTCTTGAATGTTGATTCGAGAATACCATTGGAGTTCTTCAAAATCAACAAATCTGCTTATTTGCCGAATTGGCACTTACGTTGTTTTCATCAAACCTTCGTCGATGTTCGTCAAAAACACGTAACGGTCAATTTGGCAAATAATACTTATGTGATTCTAAGATGAATTCGTCTCTGCTCTTCTGAAACAACGTTTGTGCCGTTTTTGAAACCCAGCACATACATGTACGTGGTTTTAGACCTTTCATCGCCTTATGCGACATAAGACGACGTTACAAAAAAGCGAAGTCGGTGTCTGATCAGGGACTTCACATTTATGCAGCAATATAAAGTCTAAATATTATAACGACAGTTTTGAATTTTGCGTTCAAAGGGTTAGAAGAAAACCGACGAAATAGATTAGAATCATATCGCATAATAAACAAAAGTATTGCAATACAACTCTGAACCCATTTCAGACGACGCAATAGTTAAGTAAAAACGACCGTCTAAACATGAAATTATATGGGCGATGGCAGGAAGTCATTTATCGTGGGTCAATGTCGAGATATTGTAAGTCTGAATAACATAGTTCGGTATGTTCAAGTCTTGGTTTACGTACAGCGGCATTCAAATTATGAGTTCTATGATTTTGTGAAGCGCGTGAATATAATAACCCTTACTTTGCCTATCGCAACCATCGTCTGAACAGGATCCGAGCTGTTTGACATTCGGGCAAGAAATTTCAATAGAATCGAACACGATTTAAATATCAAGAAGACGAGATTTCAGCTAACTATTGTTTTGGCGGCAGGATAAAGGATTGTATTTAACGGAATTTTCCGTAGAATAATTTTGCATTTTTTTAACGCACTCGTTTTACATCATTAACGTTTGTCGAGGTACGATCACCGGGGACCTTGATATCACTGAACTAAAAGCCATGGATTAGGACTAACGTCACTTAACAGACCTACAATGGCTATCGACATTGTATCCAAAGTAATAATCGAGATTAATGGATACAATACTGGGGTGTCTCTGGATACATATAAACCATTTGCAAGGCTTATGTTAGTTATACAGACGTATAATGATCTGTGACAACAAGTCGTCGTCGTCATTAATCAAGTAATGTAAATTGACTAGTCTGCAAATCACATACATTTAAGACCCTAAGTTAACAGCCTCTGGTCATTGTTTACACAGTCAACGCTCGTCAATCCTTTATGTACTCCACGAGTTATGTTTAGCCTTATTCACGAGGAATTAATCTGATGAAAAATGTGATAATGTTGAAATTTTATTAGAAATGGAGCTCGTTACGAGCAAATACTACATTTCATTAATGTTTTCAATAGCCATCAGCAACAGAGGCGCTCAAATGTGCTTCTGTGGAGGAAAGGGTTATGTCGTGGTCGGGAGTATTTTTGAGTCGTGGCAAAGATGCGGTCTGCAACAGATACTCTAAGTAGGTTTCTTCTGGAGTATCAGTTGGAAAAGTTAAGTAGAGTGTCGAACAGAATTGATTTGGATGAGACGCCGAGTTATTCGGTGATTCATCTGGATCCAAACTGCAGCATTTGCAACTGTTTCCACAGATTCGCCTCCTGCAACATTCAGATTATTATCATTGAATAACCCTTTCTTCCACATTAGCGCCTTTGAACACCTCTGTAACTGATATCTAACCCTCTACCCCTTAGCTTTTCTGGTGCGACTATTGAAACATTGTAAGAAGTGAAGCATTTACAAAAACCATTGTGAAGCATTTACAATGGTTTCAATACTATTGAAAAATGGCACTTTTCTTTTGCCCAAATTTTCATATTTTTTTTGCAAATTCTTTCCTTTTGGATAAGTTTTTAAAAAACTAATGGAGGCAAAGGTTAAGTGATTGTAATGTTTGAACTTGGCGTCATATCTGGTATATTTATTTATCTGACACATTGTACTGTATTGGTTCCGTATCTACATGCATGCATATCAATCATCATTACTATGTCGTTCGGTGAACAAGATTGGAATCTAGTCACGACATGACAATTTAAGGCTTATTAAGTTGCTATCTCTAATCGGAACGTACTGTTCAGAAAATTATCCACGACATTTAGCAGCTCTAATAGATTTCAATCGTAAATCTGTCTTTGGAATAATTTTCAACCCAGGAACTATCGCACGCGTATGTCTCGCTCTTTGTTATGTCGAAGTCGGGGAGACTGTTTTTATTACTTTGAATTAAATTTGAACTGCGAAAAGTTCAAACCAAAACAACTAGTCGCCATTACTTCGGAACGTATCCAAAACTCAATAACCTACTAGATCTATTCATTTTATGATTTTTGGATTCGATTGAAGTTTAACTGTGACTAATCCGAGTTCTAGATAACGAGGTTCGACTGTTTACATTTGCAGTTCCGGTTTTGGATCAGTTTTAGTTTCAATTAAATCTTGAATTCCTCTTAAACGCGTTCGACACAGCGATAATCGACTGTATAACAGTCTTGTGAAACACAATGTACATACCTTATGATTAGCAAACTATTGTAAACTTGTAAGACGTATATAAAGATTAATAATCTGCATATGGGTTGGGCATTACATTGAACGGAAATTGACATGAGTATTAATTGGAAATAGCCGATCTTCAAAGGATATCTCCTTGTTCCACATGTGTATCCACAAGGACATAAACTGATGAAAAAAATGAATATCTAGGCAAAAGGAAGATGCCATTTTTCAAATGTTTTGAAAATATAGTAGGAAATTGAGCAATAAGTTCAATAGCCGTCAGCTACTAATCGCGCCAGAACGGCTATTTGGGAAAGGGTTATATAAAAAGCTGAGTCAACAGAAGTTTGGAAAGAATTGTGATTATTGTGACTATTATTATTATTATAGTCTATGTTTCTATGTAATACATTCGCATGAGTTTATACATGCTACATATTGTTATTTGTAGGTTTCTTAACAAAATGCACAATGCATTGACAACTAATGTAATACAGTTGCATTAGTTTATACATGCTAATCATTTTATTCGTAGTTCTATTAACTCAATGCACAATGCATGGAGACATAATGAAATATGTTCGCATGAATTTATACATGCTATAGCTTTTTATGTGTTGGTCTCTTAACAAAATGCATAATGCACCACACATTCAAATACAATCTGTGTATCGGACTGTTCGTTTCACAGATGAGTCCCCATATCTTGTTGACTTGATCTGCCCCGAACCAAGCTTTTGCATAACTGTTACATAGTGCAATGGAAGCCATTGACTAAATGGAAAACAATACCACAATTACTTTTAGCCTTCGGCCACCATAACATAAACAAAGAGTGAAGACACTTATAGGACTGCTCCCTAAGGAGCAGTCTAACCAGGGTATACACTATTTGTATCCGTATTGGATCATTTCAAACAAATGATTATATGGTAATATCAGCTTGTCTAGAGCTATCCCTTTTCTCAACAAGCTATTTTTAGACTTATCCACAAGGAAAGTATCTGATGAAAACTATGAAAACTTAAACAAAAGAAAAATATCATATTTGAATTGTGTTTAATTCATTGTAGGAAATAGATAATTTGCTCGTTACGAGCAAATGCTTAATTTCCTTCAATGTTTGGAATAGTCGTAATTTAAGGGGCACTAAGAGGCGATTATGTGGAGGAAAGGTTTAAAGATGATTACGTCAATTCAACGGGATGATCCCAGACCCAAAATAGAGCATCAATCTGATGCTGGGCTTATCAGACCTGTTAATCAGTTAACCGAACACAACAGCAATAAAATTCCCAATACAATCACAACCTGCTGTTCTGACCAGCCCCGGTTCCAGGTCTTGTTATATAATATCCCTAATTATGTGCATACATACATCCACTATTTAACGTGGGTCTAAGTAGTGAATGAAAAAAGTAAAGTTTGAAAGTCTCAATGTAACGGTTGTGCATAGTACAGTCTTCTTGGATTGGTGCATATGTGCATGTCATTGTTAGCACATTCAAGTTGAATGAAAGTTATATCATAGTTTATTTATATATCATAGTTTATTTCATATATGAGTCTACATACTAATCTAGATACTTATCGAGAACTGTTGTACAAAACAAGCTTTAACCCTTAGCCTGCTACGAAAATGTCGTCTGCTCAAATTATTGTCTGCTTCAATTTTTAAACATCGTCCGATTGTTTTCAAATTTACTGAACCTTTTGGCTGAGTGTCAAATAACTTGGATCCATACCAGACGTCGAGTAACTCGGCGTCTGATCTGAATCCAAACTGTTTGAATTATAATCGTAGCCGCGAACAGCAGGCTAAGGGTTAAGTATGGCACAACGTATACCTGCGAGCTTATATGCTATGCACTTCTGATTTGGAGTATTACATGACGTAGCGTTCGTTGGCCACTTTTGGTTTGCAAACAATTTAGAATTTGTTCGAATACCACCTTTGAAAAGCAGCTGGTATTAGTCTGCAGTGTTTGCCGAAAATGGTTGGTGGTTCGTAGAAGTGGGCATACCTCTTTCTTCAACAGAAGCGCTCTCCAGTGCCTCTGCAACTGATAGCTGTTTAAAAATTTGTAGGAAATGAAGCATTTGCTCAAAACGAGCCAAATTTAGGCTCCATTTCCTACAATCATTTCAAAAACATTCAAAATTTTACCTAGTTTTCATAGTTTTCATTATATCGTAAGCTTGTGGATTTGTCTAAGATAGCTTGTCACGGAAGTGGATATAACAATACTAGTTAAGACAGTATGTTTTTACGGGTGTCCCTGATTAGGGACTAGGTTAGGTGCAGTGCTACTAAACTAAATTGTTTGCTGGTGGAAGGACAAAACATGTTAACTTTGAATTCAATGATGTACAGTTTTCACGCATTAGAAACCAACACAGTTGCCTTGTTTGTTTCTATAGTGTAGAATCTCATATCGGTAGCAGTAGCTAGCAATAAATATAGTATATCATGAGGAAATCAGTGTATATTTATTCAAACTGTTTTAATAGTAGACCCTCACTTAAGATTTCAACTTATTGTTGGTTAGGGATTATTTCGGTTGTCAATAAGCTAGGATATTATATACACACATATATATATATACGTTTCTCAGTATCTGATGAGGATTCAAAATGTTTGAAAAGTGTGTTTATTCCCCATCACTAAAAAAGGGGGGATATAGATTTGCATTTGTCCATCTGTCCGTCCCGCCAGTCCATCCGTACGTACGATAGTATATATGTTTGGTATGGAGAACAATATATTACATAAGATTACATTCATGTAGTTTGATGTTGGGTAGCTCTTTGTTCTTGTTGGGTACTTTTGATAGTTTTAAGCAGAGAAAATACCCAATATAGGTCAATTCGTTGGAACGTCCGTACATCCGTCCATACGTTCTAACGAGTGATACATTATGCAAGTTTTTGTCCATTGGGAAAAAGAACACTATTAGGGATAGGTCTCCGTTATACTATCCCAGGGTTAGGGCAGTGTTTGCCTATTGTTTTACATTATAAAATATACGCATAAATTTAGGTGTTTTATCGTTCTTCAAAGAGACACACAGGGACTAATTAGGCACACAAAAAATATTGCTCAACGTTAAATTTGTGAGTACGGACCGTCCGTCCCGAAATGTTTGTGTCGCGCATAACTCTAGAAGATTTTGAACTACAGACTTGAAACTTCATGGATATATTATTCAGGATGAGAATTTGTGAATCTGGGTATTTACATCCAACCACAAATAATATTTACGGAGTTATGATTTTTGACAAATAGGAAGTTGGGGCAACTGTGTCCTATGGACACATTTTAAGTTTTATCCGGATAAGCAAAGTATTTCTTGTTTCTTTGTTGGTTTAAACGTTGCTACAACAGTATTTCAGTCATTTCGCTAGTATCTAGAGGAGTAACTTCCAAGAAACATGCTCAAACAGGCACAGCAGTGAGGGGTTACGTCATTGCAAGTCGGAGACTATAACCACTTGGCCATGGAGGCCCCTAACACAAAGTAACAGCATAGGTTAAATAGTTACACACCAGCAGAACATTTCAAGATCATTGGTGCCAGTTGCAAAGCAGAGTCTGCTACCGATATGAGATTCTACACTATAGAAACAAACAAGGCAACTGTGTTGGTTTCTAATGCGTGAAAACTGTACATCATTGCTTATGATATGGTGTCTTGGGTCCAAACTATTTAACATTCATTTGCCTCTTTGAACCATTATTTGAGAAAATAACACATTTCTCAAAACGTTGTGGATGAATACTCAAATCGTGAAAAAGAGATCAAACTATCTAATTATCTGATACGTTTTAAAATGACATCTTTGAAAAAAAGGACAATAGTGGCCCTATATCACTTACCGGATTAAAAGGGTTACAAATTAATCATTATCTACTAGTATCAAATTATCCATTTCTTCAACAGAAGCGCCTATTAGCGCCCCTGCAACTGGTGACTATTGAAAACATTGTAAGAAATATCCATTCCCTACAATGATTTCACTACAATTCCAAATCGGCATCTTTCTTTTGCCAATATTTTCATATTCTTTCTTCATATTCATTAATGTTGGATAATTCTTAAAATAGCTTATGGATTGTGTGAAGGAAGGGAGGGTTATCATAGGTTAAAAACTATGCTTTAGAACTTTATAGGAAAACAGCCATGTTTTTTTAATCGATCCTTCTTTTCATAATTAGTCCCTATATAATTCATATAAAATCAACACTTTCACAAACTGATTTTCTTTATTTCGATCGCTTCCCACATTATAGACATAGTTCATTAACCAGATATATTCATATTCTGATGAAACATAGAGCAAACAAAGAGGGCCATACGTTTGATAAGAAAAAATAGTGGCCGTAGGCCTTTTTTTTACTTTTTTCCAAAAATGACGCAACCCAAATTAATAATAGCTCTTTTACTTTCATTTTCAAAGCATCTCAAAACGGGTGACTAATCAAGTTAGATGTGTCACCAAAATGCCTTTTTGATACTCCAGTCTGCCATCCAGTTAAAACATGTCAGATATTAGAGACAAAAGAGCTACTGTTAGGCAAAATATTGAGATTTGTTAAGGTAATAATACAATTTTATATATAACTTTAAAATTACAGTATATTCTATTAATTTTTAATTAAATGCAAGTAGGGCAATTAAGAGAACAACATATCAATATAGCATTCAAAGCAATACTGGAGTGCATTGGAATTGGGGCGTATATAAAATATTCCTTTGAATAATTGATTGCAAGGATTTTGCTAGAGCTAAAGTAATATTATATAGCCACAAATTAGCGATACTGGGGAACACAAATGGTGTAATGTTGTTGTATAATCTGTGTTATTTAGCACATAAACCAAATCTGACAGTGTTTTAAATCCTGGCATTAACAACTGTAATCCTCTGGTGTATCTTATTGATGTTTTGCATTCTGGTTGTTCACTATGAAGTGCATGAAAGCACTTGACTTAACATGACATTAATAAGGTATTTCGTTTAGTAACATTCGTTGTTTGGAACCAGATCATTAACCGAGTACCTCGGCATCTGATCCGGACCAGTTTGTTATATTAGAATAATCGAAGAAAGAACATCTTAAAAAGACCCGAACGTTATCATTATTTCCATATCTTTTGTTTCTCGTTTACGTTGCGGTGTAGCGTTAATACGTGAAAGAAAAGTCATGTTGCACTCTATCACACAATTAGGATTCCCTCTAACATTCAATAGCGTCGGCCTCGTTCCAAAAAAACAACAGAAGTAAGCGTCAATGTTTTATCGAGCCCTGAGATAATAAGGTTGATTGGGCGTTCTCTAGTGAAAAAACGAGTATTCGAGACAGACTTATAATCGCAAAATCAAAATGTTTGTGAAAATTGCGAGAGCGCAATATAACAAAAAGTCAAAGCAAGAGAAGTGTTGTAGAAAAAGTTATATAAAACATTATCTACGTTATTTATTGCTTTCATGCCCTAATTTTACTGGCGTAATTAATCTAAGTTTTCGGCCACTTTTCATACTATTAAGGAAATAGGGTTTGGTCACAAGTTCCAAAAACGTTTTTCCCCAGGAGCAGTTTGATCATCAAGATCTATACTATTTGTATCTCTATTCAAGACACTTGAGTACACCAGCCAGTCCCGATTTAAGGCACTTTAGTCAATTCTTCATGACAACCAAAGAATACAGCCAAACCTTAATTGAACGGCCCTCAAATACAGTATTATAGCGAATATTAATGACAAGTGGAAGCTTAATGTAGAGCGAAAGTAATACAGAAAGCTCATTTGAGTCTTCTGCTTTACTTGCATTTTTAATTAAGCGACCATCTGTCTTAGAGACCAGACCACACATGCCTCATTTTTAAGTGGCCGCTTTACACTGAACTTTCTATTTCCAAACATGAGGTGTCTTTCAAGAAGTCATCATAAAGAACATTACCAATCAGAATAAATATGAAGAAGCAATATAATATTTAAAAAATATGAAGCAAATCAGAAATGGTTTAAAATTGCTGCAGACGATGTTGGGAGCAGACGACAACTGTCGCAGCGTGATAAGCGTTTTAAAGGTATTCATTGCTTGCTGAAACGTTGGTGTTCTGTCAAATCATATTGAAGTATTGGTTGTGAAATGGAACTTACGTGGATTTGACAGACAATTGACAACAAATATATATGCATGCAAGGCAAATAAAAAATGGAGTCGGATAGTTTTGCTACAAAACAGTATTGCGAGAATTTGTTCTGGTTACGCTCCAACTTTGGTTCGATGTATTTGCAGGTCCTACCACATGTGCTCTCAGAGCTGGGGTTGTTAATTGTTGAGTGCACACTGCATAGGCTCAACTACAAACTGCTCTTTTCAGGATTTGAAATTCATTGAGGTTTAATTCATGTTATAAAGAGAATCTAAGGGAAAATGAAGGATGAAAATTGCAATATTAGTATAGCTATTTGCGAGCCAAATAAACTACAGTATTCGTTGCTTAACTCATTATCCCCTACACTATATTTAGGTTGTGACGTCATCGTTCTATTTTTAGCTTACTAAACATAATCTCAAAGACAAAGTATTGCTTAATGCCAATGGTTTTGAAGACATGATGGGAAATAGAGCATTTGCTCCAGAGGAGCAAATGCTCTATTTCTCATAATCTCTTCAAATGCCAGCCACAATAGTTACGCAATTATGCGTCCCTAGGAGGAAATAAGTTAATGTATTGCATCGATACGGTTAAAACACTCGCAAATTTGATACAAGTAAATTTTACGGTTTTCTTCAACAACGTACATGTATGTGCCATTGTCCAAAAATTGCACATATGTGGTTTTAGAAGAGCACCAACGGTTTCTTCTTAATCACATAAGTGTCATTTGCCAAATATGGCAGTAACGTGTTTTTTTGCGAACATGAATCACAATTTCAAAAACCACGTAGATGCCGATTTGCCACCGTGGCAGATACGAGGATTTTGAAGGACACTGACGATATGGTTTAAACTTCTGTATGCTGAGGTAGGAAGGGGTGTAGGGGTGTTTACATTTTGTAAACTGTATTGAATTGATCTGAAAACATTGATTGTTGGCACTCATAACAATTAAAAACAATATTTTGCAGTTAAAATATATTTTGAAATCGTTGCAGACGCCAATATGTTCAAAAGCAAAATTGGACTGATTCACAAATAGTAAATAATTAAATAGAAGAGTGCAATTGCTTCATTTCCCACAATGTGTTCAAAGGTCAGGTAGTACAGAGGTGCGAACATACGTTTTATGAGGAAGAGGTATTACACTTTATACTACTTTTCCACATGACCTTATTAAAGATAAACTTACTCAATTAATTAAGAAAACTTTTCAAAGAGAAAAAAGATCTTATCTC